>JAADVR010000457.1:0-28285 GCA_023335855.1 Pythium scleroteichum | reverse complement strand
CACCTCGCGCTCGCGCTCGCCGGCAGTACGCTGACGCACGATCACGCTACAGGCGAGCAGGCGGCGGTCGGCGTCGTAGCGCTGCGTGTCGCGGCCGACGCGCGACTGCTGGAGCGGACTCACGATGGGTGGTGGCGCGTGCGTCGCGACACTGGGCGTCTGCCGAGGGAGGTGTCGTCATGTTTCAGCTGTGGGCGGACCGCCTGCGACGTGTGAGGGATGGCTCGAAGAAACTGAACCTGACCTGCAAAACAAGCACTCAAATATATTCCCACCAATCGTAACTGATCTAAATTAGTTGTAGATGGGTTGATGTTTGGGTATATGTCACGATGGATCTCCTCCGACAGCCACGCTCGCTTGGCATGACACGCTCGACGCGGAGACCGCCTCCTAGTACTGGCGCCCGCGAAGGCGACCGGGCCTCCCCTCGTCCCTCGCCTCGCGCAGCTCCATCCAGCGATGGAGATCTTCGATCACACAAAGTTCCCGCGTCGCCGCGCTACCGCATCGCGATGTGCTGCGACTTCTTCTACCCTCGCCTCGGCGGCGTCGAGATGCACATCTGGTCGCTCGCGCAGTGCCTACTGCGTCTGGGCCACAAAGTGATCATCCTCACGCACGCGATCGAAGAGTCGCCGCACCTGCCGCCCGCGAAAGCCGCGCGGCGCGAGCTGCCGAAGCAGCGCGTCGGCGTGCGGTGGATGACCAACGGACTCAAGGCCTACTACCTGCCGATCACACCGGTCGTGGACAACGTCACGTATCCGACGTTCGTCACGAGCTTCGCGCTCTTCCGGTCCATCATCCTGCGCGAGCGCATCGACATTGTCCACGGCCACCAGGCCACGTCGACGTTCATGCACGAGTGCCTCATCCAGGCCAAGACCATGGGGCAGCTCAAGACTGTGTACACGGACCACTCGCTCTTTGGATTCGCCGACGCCGCGAGCGTGCACCTCAACAAGGTCATGAAGTTCTCGCTCTCGACCGTCGACCACGCGATCTGCGTCTCCCACACATGCAAGGAGAACCTCGTGCTGCGCGCATCCATCAGCCCCGACATCGTCTCGACCATCCCCAACGCCGTGGACGCGTCCAAGTTCACGCCGCCGACCGTAGCAGAAGCGCGCGCGAACGAGCCGACGACCAAAGGACGCATCAACGTGGTCATCATCTCGCGACTTGTGTATCGCAAAGGCATTGACCTCGTCGGCCGCGCGATCCAGATCGTCTGCGACACGTGTCCACACGTCCACTTTATCGTCGGCGGCGATGGCCCCAAGCGGCTCATGCTCGAGGAAATGCGGGAGAAGCATCGTCTCCACGACCGCGTCCACCTCTATGGCGCGGTGCCTCATTCCAACGTGCGGAACGTGCTCTGCGAAGGCCATATCTTCGTCAACAGCTCACTGACCGAATCCTTCTGTATTGCGATCCTCGAGGCCGCCGCCTGTGGCCTTTTCATTGTAAGCACGCGAGTCGGTGGCGTTCCCGAGGTGCTGCCTCCCGACATGATCAAATTCGCCGAGGAGACGACGCCCGAGGCCCTCGCCCAGGCCATCATCGACGCACTGCCTCTAGTCGAGACGGTCGATCGTCAGCAGTTCCACGGCCGCGTCGCGCGTATGTACAACTGGGACGACGTGGCCAGGCGGACGGTATCTGTCTACGACAAGGTTATGGCGCGGCCTCGCATGTCGCTCTTGCAGCGGCTCCAGCTGTACTACGGCATCGGGCCGATCGCCGGAGCGTTGGCGTGCGTGATCGCAGCCGTTCTCCATTTATACCTGTGTCTGCTGGAGATGTGGCGGCCGGAAGACGAGATCGAAGAGGCTGTGGAGTGGAAGCGTCACGAACATGAGTCGACCGATAGAATATGAGAGAGACAGGTAGTCGCCAATTTGATTCTCCATTCAAATCGCTCAATGCAAAGGGGTCAAGCCGCAAGGGCTTGATATCTCAGCGGGGGTTATCTTATTCATATATCGGGAGGCCAGAGAGCGAGTGAACAGGGAGCGTCGGGTCCCAGTGCGCTATCTCTCTCGGCAGTCCGGCGCGTTCCAACTCGTTCTCGACGGCTTGGACGGCTATTCCAGCACGAAGCATCGCGAAGAACCGACGCAGAGGTCCATGATCCTTTAGCGGCGTGGGATCTTTCATCTTGCCATTCTCTTCCCAGTCGCTTGGGACGGTGAGGAAGAGGTTCACCCACGGAGACTCAGTCGCGCGCTTGGTTTGCAGCGCCATGCGTTGCTGGATCGCTCCTTCGGGCACGCCCACGCGCGCCATCTTGGCCGCGGTCTTGTCCTCCGTGGTCGTCGACGCGAGGGGAAGCGCCGGGCGGCGCTGGGCGAGCGTCGCGTGGAGTCGCCCGAGCGTCTGCTCGTACGCGTGCGCGTTGAGCGTGCGGGCCTGGACGGCCATCTCCACGGCGCCATGCGGAACGTCGACCAGCAGCATGCGCAGACTCTTCTCGTAGACGCGCGTGTCGACCGCCGGTGCCTTGGTCTCGAGCGCCTCGGCCTCGCGCCCGAAGCGGCGGCTCGCAGGAAGCGTCGTCATGATGGGGAGAGAACAGAGGGAGAACCGAAATTTCACGAATGGCGGAAAGCCAGGACAGAGTCTGTATGTTCAACGGAATAAAGGAAATAACGATAATGAGACTTCAACAAGAACGGTAAGTACGGTAAATGTTTTGGAGCTGGCAACCGCCATGGCCCGCTTGCTTGCTCAGCGGCGCGAGCGAGTCGCATGCGTGGACGGCACGGCAGCGCACGGGCGGCAGTTGAGCCTCGGCGCTGCGGGCATTCGGACGACGCGCTCGGCTCGAGCTGATCCGATCCAATCCGAGCTGGGAAACGCAGATTGAACCCACATCAACAACCTCACAGTGTAGCCATCGCGTTTCCGAACTCACCAAGCCGTCGCGCGTTCCTCTTCGTCGGCTGGTTGCACGGAGCGTCGCCCCGTCTCCATCTCGGTTTGTCGGCGGCGTCCGGTCGCACCGACACAGGTCTCCTCGCTTCAGAACGCGGACTGTCTACCGGCGTCGCGTCGGCCGCGTCGCCTCGAAGGAAAAACCAGCAGGACACGCTCGTTCAATTGCGTCCAGCTCGTCGCACCATCGCGAGTCGAGTCCACGAAAATGACGACTCGACCACTGCATGAGATACACGCCGTTCTTTTCTTTGTTTCGTTCGGGATACCATCCATTTGTTCGTTCACACCAGCTTTGATCGACGCGACGATGCTCGCGTTCGGGTCGTCGACCCAGCTGGACGCGAACGCAATGACGAGCGCGAGGCTACGAGCCCTATCTGCCCAGGCTCGTCGAAGAAACGATTCTTGCGTTGCCCCGAGACAAGAAGAAGAGGCTCACAACGCCACGATCAAGAGGCTACAAGAGTCTCGTCACTTGGGCCGACGCTTGAGATGGGTCGGAGGCATGGATAGATGTCTGCCGTCAAGCCTGCTCGACGGGCCAGATGAAGCCAGGGTGACCACGAGGGACTTGATTGCCATCCGCTTTCAGGATGTGCCAAGGCATGCGAACGCGATCGTTCACATCGTTCTTGCCTATCTCGTCGTGAGAGGTCGACACAATGGACCGAGCTACAGCAGTTGTCGAATCGTTCCTCGTAGGAAAAGATCCGCATTTTTGGGTCCTTTCTTGGTGTCGATCTTGGATTCTGGTACTGCCGCAGATAAATTACTACCTGTCGATAGTGAGACGCCACATGAACCAAAAGGCGAGGCCTCGTTCTTCTCTTGGCTAGAGTTGAGTTGCGATGGTGGAGATTTCAGAATATGTAGACCTTTGTCGCGTGGATCACAGCAGTTTATTCGACGAGCGATTTCAACAAAACGAATACTCAGGACGGCAAACCAGCGGAGATCACCCCGTGGAGAGGAAGAGCTCTTCGTGGAAGAACACCAATGGAAAGACAACGGCAGTGCCCGTGAACGCGCCGATCTGCGTGGCGAACCCGCTCCATTGATACACGCGGTGGGCAACGACGGTGTCGGGCGTGGCGGCTGCGCGTTGAGTACGATCAGTTAGTGAAGTTAGTGAACTGTCTCAGTGCGGCGCGGTGCTTACTGCTGATGCGCTGGAGCGTCAAGTAGATCATCGTCTGCGTGTACGCGTAGACCACGAGGAAGTCGATGTGCGCTGCGAGTGCTGATAGGAAGCGACAAGCGATGTGAGAGATCCCATCGTTGACGGCAGGAAGAAGTCCGAATGCACGCACGGAGAATGTAGCCATTTGTCGAGCCCGAGGCGAGTGGGTGCGAGTGGAGCGAGAATATCAGCAGTGTCACCTGTACGAACCTAGCAATGTGATAAACTGTACGATAGACGATCGATCCAGGAAAACGCACCGCTACCGCGACCAGGACCACGGTAAATTCGCGCACACGGTAGACACGGACCCAGCTGTGGCAGAGAGGTGGTGAGGGTGGACGCTCCGTTTAATGGATGTAAACTTCAAACCTCGTAAGGAATCGGGCGGCGGGATCGAGGATGAGCGAAGCGATGCTTGCAATTGTTTGATACCTTGACGTCTCGGCTTCTCGGTCGCCGGCAGGCTGGGTCACACACACAAATTAATAAAATATATACTGAGTCGAAAGCTTGTTGGTTGACTCACCGCGTACTTCTTGTACACGTACGGCATAACGGAAGGCAGCACGCCAAACGAAAAGGCTGCGAGCAGTAGCTGACAGAAGAGGAAGGGCCACACGGGCCGGAGCGAAGTCCACAGGGAAGGCTCTGGCGCTCCCGGCGAGCTTTCGCTAAGGTAGCCGTGGCTTGCTTGGTTCCTCAACGGCGCCGCCTCATCGCTAGTTGAAGGCTGCGCTGCCTGCAGTTCAATATCACCAATGGATTGCCGGTTCTTGACTGCTCGTGGCCACGGGTGCTGCTCTAGGAAGCCGAAGCTGACGAGTGAAACCATCATGATGAGGGCTGAAAGAACACTGTGAGTGAATACGACAACCCACAGTCCGCCTGGCAGGACTCGCACCACATAGCACGTAGAAGACTTCAACGGAGAAACGCATGGCCTTGTCGTCGTACGGCCGCTGGATGAGGCCAAGCAGCGCGGCGAGAGAGCCACTCAGACCCTCTCCAGTCGATAACGCACTCGTGTACAGCGGCGGAAACGTCGCTACGTACGGGTAGAACACGACGCTCGACGTCGCGCTCACGAGACCGCCCACGTGTGTCAGAGCCAGCATCGCGACGCTGTGCGATCGCCCAAAGACGACCGCGGTCTGACGCCAGAGCAGGCTCGTGAGCAAAGCACCAAGCACGCCGACCACTAGCAGGAACCAAATCACGGTCGCGTGGCGCACGCGCTGCTGCCGCGCGTTCAGCAGCATGTACAGGAACGGGTAAATATTGGCGGACTGCAGCGCAAAGATCTAGTGCACCGTGTGAGCTTGGTCATCCAGCGCCAAATCCCCACAGCTCAGGTCGTAGCCTACCGAATACGCGAAGATACCGTACTTCTCTGGGAGCACGCGCAGGAACACACCGAGCTCGACGTAGGACGCTGGCATCATCGCACACATCAGCGGCACCGCCACTCCATTCAACATGCGAATCCCTCACCGTTGGTCATGACCCACGAGGCGAGCCCGAAGCCCACGAAGGCCGCGAAGGTCGCCTTACGCCGCCGCTCGTGGCGCGAGTACGCGGCGCACGGCGCCCATTCGCGCGCAGACGGGCCCATGGTGTGAGCGCCGTCCGTCGGCGTCGGCGCCGAAGCTTCGTTCGCCTTCGTCGTGGGATCACAGGCGGAGCTGCTCGCCCCATCCGTCATCATTTTGAGGCGGACAGAGTGGATACACCGAACGGGTGGGTAGGGGAAAATATACTGATATAAACGAAGCGACCTTCGATTGGGTTGATGTGCAGAGTGATTGTCGGTTACACTTACGAAGATCGCGACGTCATCTGATTGGCGCTGTTTCGACGCCGACCGCCGACCACGAGATGACGGGACGATCGTTCACTCGTGAACCTTCCGAACAGCAGAGAAAGCGCCGTCGAGCGCATCTGGATGACGCGCACTAAGCACCCGGTCGTGCTGATCCACGGTGCGGTTGTTAATGAGAGGAAACTGTGCTGGGACTAACCACGACCGCTGGTTAGGCGTGTTTGGGTATGGGCGCCGGCGTCCGTTCTGGAACCGATGGTTAGGCTACTGGTCCGAGCGCGCGCTCGACAACATGGACGCCCACTACCTGCTCGTCGACGTCGGCGCTCTGTCCTCGGACCACGACCGCGCATGCGAGGCCTTCTTCCAGCTGTACGGAGGCCGAGTCGACTACGGTGAAGAGCATTCGCGCCATTTCGGTGGGTGGCGAGACTAACCACTCTTGGTTAGACGCCCTTCTTCATGTGTTCTGCTCGTGGTTAGGACACAGTCGTTTCGGTGAGACCTTCGAGCAGCCTCAACATCCCAATTGGAGTGAAGAGAACCCCGTGCACTTGCTGGGCCACAGCGTTGGCACCACGACAGCGATCGAGCTCTACCAGCTCATCTGCCAGGACTACTTTGGAGTCGGCAGCAACCACAAGTGGGTCAAGAGCATCGTATCGATCGCCGGACCGCTCTCAGGCACGACGCTCACGCATTTCTTCGGCCTCCACGATGCCAAGCTCGAGGGATTCACATTGGGCCACTTCATCGGAGCCTCTATGTGCATGTGGCATCGCCTCTCTTCCCATTTTCCGGTTCCGGCTCTTCACCGGTGGGATGGTGATGTCCTCTTCTGGCACCCGTATTTACAAACTGACGGCTGCTGTACTTTGAAAGATTCGATCGTGACCAGTGGCAGCACAACGACGGCGCCGTGAATATCTGCTCGATGGCCTTTCCGCAGCAGCTCCCAGTGGCGACCATCGCTGGTTCGGACTCGGACGCCAGCTCTGACGCATCGGCTGCGTGGTCACAGAGCTCAGCACCGCATGCTCGAACACCACCGACGCGCTTCTTGAAGCTGAACCGCTTTGGCTTCCTCACGCTCCAGACCCAGCGCAAGCTCATGAAAACATTTGAGCCGGGCGTGTGGCACGTCCATAAGGTCGCCAGCAACCACAAAGCCGGCGCCAACTTTGACCGCGAGTCGCCCAGACTTCTCCGCCAGCTACTGCGTCTCGTCGCCAACGAGTTCGAGAACTGATTGAGTGTGGCTCGGCTCAACGAGCCCGATCTTCGGGCAGCCCAGTGTATCCATTTGAACCTACTGAGATAACGCCCCTAAACGACGGCAGTGTTCGATGGTCAGATGGCTTCGCCAGAGTGATGGTCGTCCGCTCAGGTCGGATGCGAGGAGGTCATAAACATCCTTCCACCAGCAGTTGCACACCGGCGCCGTTCGGCAGCCTTCCCTGGAGCCGTTCGATCTTTGAGACGTTCCGTCGAATGACGCGCCCCGCGCCATCGGCCTTGTTGGCAATTGGCGTCCCGCGTCATCCGCCTCGGCATCCCCCCGCGTCCGCGCCAGTATTGAACCCTCCGACTCGGCCCCATGCGAACGCGCCACCCAGTCGTGCTCATCCACGGCGTCTTCGGCTACGGCAGCAAGCGCCCGCTCTGGAACCGCTGGGCGCCCTACTGGCCGCAGCAGGCGCTCGACGCCATGGGCGCCAACTACCGCGTCGTCGACGTCGGCGTGCTCTCGTCCGACCACGACCGCGCCTGCGAGGCCTTCTACCAGCTCTACGGCGGCACCGTCGACTACGGACTGGAGCACGCCGAGAAGCATGGCCACAAGCGGTTCGGCTACACGCACGAGCGTGCGCTGCACGCGCAGTGGAGCGAGGAGCACCCGGTGCATCTGATCGGCCACAGCTTCGGCGCCACGACCGCGATCGAGCTCTACCAGCTCATCTGCCAGGACTACTTCGGCGTCGGCAGCAACCACAAGTGGGTCAAGAGCATCGTGTCGATCGCCGGACCGCTCTCGGGCACGACGCTCACGCATCTGTTCGGGCTTCACGACGGCAAGATGGTCGCGCGCACGCTCGGCCACGCGATCGGCGCGTCGCTGTGCGTGTGGCAGACGATCCACGTCCAATTCCCCGTGCTGCGCAAGATTTTCGACTTCCGCATGCCCCAGTGGGAGATCGTCGAGTCGTACAAGGAAGCTCTGTCAGCCTCGTGCCGTATTCTCGCATCCAGCGACTTGGCAGTGTACGACATCCTGCCGGCGCGACGACTCGAGCGCAATAGTCGCCTCGTGGAGATGGACAAGCCTTTCCTCGTGAGCATTGCTACGTCGACCCATACGCAGTTCCCTGTGGTAGAGGTCTCGATGGGCATTGCTGTGTTGACCCTGCTGGCAGCGACTGTGGCAACCGCCTGGCTCGGACATGCAAATGCGGCGGGTGCGTGCGGCGTACTTCTGCTCGGCGCGACGCTCTCGTTGCTCGCGAAGCCCCGAGATCTGGACTCCACGACACTCCCGTGCTTCTCGCTCCTGCGGTTCCAGATGAAGTGGTGCGTGCGCCTGCTGCACGACATCTTCGACGGCTTCGACCGCGACGAGTGGGAGCACAACGACGGCGCGGTGAACGTCGTGTCGATGCTCAACCCGATGCAGCTCCGCCAGCTCAGCGACGAGTCGGATGAAGACGACACGAGCGGAAGTGAGGCCGGCTCGACAGCCTCGACAGCCACCTCGCTTTCGACCGCAGCCATGCGCCCACTGATGTCGACCCACCGTCTGGACCTCAACAGCTACGGTAGCCCGTCAACAGTCAAGACAAGCCGCAAGCTGCAGCCCGGACGCTGGTACGTGCACCAGGAACAGAAGAACCACATGGCCGGTACCCACTTTGACAGCGGTGCCCCGGAGTTCTACCGCCGACTGCTCCACCTCATGGCTACGGAAATGGAAGCGTGAGCCTCTCGATAGGAACATCTAACACGTGTGGTGTCGTCCGGGTTCATACATTATTAAGTTGGTCAAGTCATTAATCATATCTGAGCGCATGCATCTGCTTGAGGAGTCAGCTGCAGAAAGGCTGCGACAAGTTCTGGGATCTCCTGTTGGCCATGGCACGGCTCGTTGTGGGGCGTGGTTTTGACCTGAACCGCCAGTTCTACGAGCTGCTGGAAGAACTTGGTCAGCGATTCGCACTGGGCTTGCTCTCGTTGGAGGTACTGCATGGCAGTGCGGGGCGTCGACGAGCTGAGCAGGATAAAGTCATAGATGGCCGAGCAGTACGTGCAAGGAGCAAGTCCGTGGTCTACTCCTGCGCAGTAGTAAACTGCATCGCGCAGTCGACGAATGTCGGCGAAGTTGCGTTCGGACTTCGTGTCGGGGTCCACATCACTCGAGCCGACGGAGGAAGACAACAACCGACTGCAAACTCTTCGGCTGTTGACCACTGGGATGCGACGGCGCGTGAACTTGTTGTACACGTCCACGACGAATGTTTTCTGGGAACTGTCTTGTCGCTTGCGGATCTCGACGACGTCCACTCGCTGCAGCGCTGCGAGGGCTGCTGGCCGCTGGGCCACTCGCTGAGGAGCGAGTTCCACAGGTCTCAGTCGATCGAGTCGTGTGGGTCGAGTTGCCACGAAGCCGGTGTTGTGCGTGTTCGTCATTGTGGTGATGAGTGAGGAAGCGAGTGAATTGAAAAGTGGAGCTCTGGGCTCGCGAGCCGGGCCAGTCTCATGACGCAAACGCGCGTGCGTCAGCTGTGCGTCCAGGGCGAGAGACCGAGCAGCAGCGTGAATGCGAAGAGCATTGGTGCTTGGGTGCGAGATCGATTGGCTCGAAAAGCTCAGCAGGACCAGCACTCACAGGTTGTCAAATGTCTGTCTCATGTCGCAGGATTCTAGAATACGATGCAGTGTGCTGGTTAACAGTGAGGAATTGGCATCGCTTTCTGCAGATATGACTGCAACTCGTGTACTGGGATAGGATACTCTAGGGGTACCAGCGAGATTCTTGTGGTGTCCTCAGAGGCTGAGCTTTTGGCCTGGTCCAACTGATTGCGTTAGCGTGACCGCTGAATGCGAGCGCTCCCTGTGACGTGACACGCCGCTTGCGCCAGTCGACAGCGAAGGCTTTGGTGGCCAAGAAGGAGACGTCGATACCGAGTCCGGCATTCGTATGAAGTCTCAAGAATGCAGTATATTATGGTCTCTAGTGGTGGTCTATGGGTGTCAGCGCGGGTGGTTGAGGCATCGATCTACGGAGATCGACTCTGGCTCATTTGCTTGTCGACACCGACCAGAAACAGCGCTTGGACACCTTCGCGCTCTTTTCTCGCGAGAGCCTTGATCCCACCCAGCGAGTCGCGCCACAGTTCCATGGCGCTGAGCACGGCGCCCGTCGCATCATAATCCGTCGTGTGCAGCAGACTCAGGAAGAACAGCTTGCTCTGCACCTTGACCACGTCGTCTTCCATCGCGTCTGTGAGCTCGCGCAGCCACCGCCAGCTCTCGTCTGCCAGCGCAGCCTCGGCGTCGGCCAGCTCAGCGCGTATCCGCTGCTCTTCTTCGGCGAGCTCACACTGCGTCGCGAGGACAGAGTCGGGCGCGTGAAGCACGTCGGCGGCGCCGCTCGCGGGCTCAGGGGCGACGGTCATGGGGCTCGTGGGGGAGAAGCGACTGTGACAGTGCTGGACGCTCGCTGGTCTGAGACTGAACCCATCTAAAATCAGCCAGCGTCGTTTCATGGCCATTCGTGGATTGTACTGTGACACCTTTGTAAATAGGTTTTGCGTGGTTTTGCCTCTGTTGATTGATATGCGTTTCTTCCATTTTTGGTCCAAATGGAACAGTGTCCACAAAGGTCCACATCATTCTCCACCATCTGTGTCATCGCAAAAAAAGAAACAACGTTCTGATTGGTTGAAATCATTTAAATCCCTGGGAGATGGGTCGCTGTTGAGGATCCACACTCCACCCAACCCCACCAACTGCGAGGCTTCACTGACCAACCTCTCACATCCGATATAAATCATTTGGCTCTTTCGGATACAAAATAAATATGCTTAATCCTGTGTAATCCGATAAACAGCGAGAACTGATATCTGCGTTGTTGGCGTGGTGGCGTGGTGGCGCATTGGAAGATCGCAAGCGCAGGCGCCGAGGAGCTCCTCGGTGGTCAGTGTAGGATTCGACCTCGAAGGCCCGGAGACTGATCTACCCGCCATGGCCACGCCGCGGCTCTCTCTCACGGTCGTCGGCGCGCGCAACGTCGGCGTGCGTCGCGCCAGCGAGGCGCCCCTCGAGCCCGTCAACCTCTGTGCGTCGCGGTGGCCGCTGGCCCAATGGTCGGCCCTGTCTAACGTGACCTGTCTACTGCAGTCTGCGAGGTGCAGTGCGGCGAGTCGCTGCTCAAGACGGACGTCTGCGAGCGCACGACCACGCCCGAGTGGAACCTGCAGACGGTCTTCGGCGGCCGCACCGGCGCGACGCTCGCCGAGAAAGTGACCTTCAAGGTCGTGGAGGCCGTGGCCCTCGACAAGCACGTGCTGCTGGGCGAGGCGGCCATCCAGATCTCGGCGCTCGAGCCCAACGTCGAGAAGCAGCTCGTGCTCGTCGTGCGCTCGCCCAAGGACGCCGTCGGCTGGACGTCCTCCGCGCTCGACGCCAATGACGATGAGGTGAGTTCTCTCTGGAGTTCAATGAGAAACAGCCCCGGCTCACGGTCTGCTGATGGGGCTGCAGGTGCCCGAGATCGTCGTGGACGTGCTCTACGAGCCCGAGTTCGGCGCGGAGGAGCAGCGCAGCAGCTCGAGCGCGTTGCCGTCGCTCTCGCCCGTGGAGCCGGCGCTCGGCGGCGCGACGCTTCCGCGCACGCTCTCCACGGGCGGCGACGAGCCTCCTCAGCTCCCTCCACCGTTGCACACGTCGATCTCTTCCACGAGCAGCATCGGCTCGCCGGCACCCGGCTCAGCCAAGGCACCCGAAGGCGCCGCGGCGCCCGAGTCGCTTGAGCTCGCGGGCGGCGAGTCCAAGTCGGGCGAGCCGTCCAAGCCGCCCAACTACATCGTGGTGACCATCCTCGAGGGCAAAGAGCTGCTCGCGTGCGACGGCAAAGGCCCGGACGCACTGAGCGACCCGCTCGTCAAGCTGTCGGTGACCAAGAACTCGTCGCAGCGCACCAAGGTGGTCGACAAGTCGCTCCACCCCAAGTGGCGCCAGCGGTTCTACTTCCTGCTCACGCCGGCGCGCCAAGTGCTCAACCTCTTGGTCGAGGACAACGACGTGTTCACGAACGACTTCATGGGCCAGTGCTCAATCGACCTGGAGCAGTGGCGCGCGCACTTCAAGCACGATAAGGCCGTGATCTGGCTCGCGCTCGAGCCCAAGAAGGCGCCCGGCGACGTGTCCGTGAGCGACATCAGCCCGGAGCGCAACTTGAACTACGGGCTCGGCAAGATCTGCCTCTCGATCGAGTTCAAGCACATCGAGCGCTCGCTCGACAGCCTCGAGCAGGGCGAGCAGGACCACGTGACCGTCGTGCCGTCGTCGCGCAACCCGCGCGTGGCCTCGGGCAAGACGCTCAACCAGCAGATGAGCGGCGACAGCCAGGGCGGCGACAGCCAGGGCGGCGACCCGACCGAGGACCTCGAAGTGCCCAACGAGGACGAAGACAACGAGTCGGTGCAGCGTGAGACCATGGAGGAGATCAAGAAGCGGCAGGAGGAGCGGCAGAAGATGTTCGCCGAGCTCTCGGACGTGCAGTTCCTTTCGGGCGACTACCAGATCCTCGTGCGCATCATCGAAGTGCGCGACCTCAAGCCCAAGGACCTCAACGGGCTCTGCGACCCGGTGGTCTCGGTCGAGTGTTTCGGCCAGCGGCAGCACACGATGGTCAAGGAGAAGCAGCTCTCGTGCGTCTTCGACGAGTACCTCTCGTTCAACTTCCGCGCGCTCGACAAGGACACAGTGCAGCAGGGCAGCATCAAGATCACGGTCATGGACGCCGACGGCCCCAAGGCCGTCTCGCGGCTCTTCAGCGACACGATCGGCTTCTTCGTCGTCGACATCCCGTACGTGTACTTCCAAAAAGACCACGAGGTCCACCGCAAGTGGGTCGCGCTCGTGGGCAGCGGGCTCAACGACTCGGACAGCATCCAGGGCTACCTGCTGCTCTCGATCGTCGTGCTCGGGCCGGGCGACAAGCTGCGCATCCACCCGCCGCACGAGGACAAGCCGCCCGAGGACGCGCTGGCCGTGGCGACGCCGACGCAGAACGACATCAACTCGCTCGTGCTCATCCCGCCGCGCGTGCGTCAGACGCTGAGCTACCTCGTCGTGACCATCTACCAGGCGCAGGACCTGCCGGACATGGACCAGGGCCTCATCCGCCAGGGCGGCATCGACGGCTACGTGCGCGTCTACTTTGCCGGCCAGCACGTGGTCGAGACCAAGCGCGTGACGGTCAAAGGCTCGGGCAACCTCACGGTCGAGTTCAACCAGGAGCTGTGGTTCCCCGTGCTGCTGCCGACCATGAGCAACAACATCTTCGTGTCCGTGTGGGACTGGGACCTCACGGCCGACGAGCTCGTGGGCAACACGAACCCGTATCTGTTCAACCTGCTGCAAAAGTACCCGGACCAGTTCAAGCAGCACTGGGCCAACCTCTACGGCCCGCCCACGGGCTACAGCAACGAGCCGGCGGCGCGCAAGCACATGTTCGAGAACCCCAAGATCGCGAGCACGTACCGCGGCCGCCTGCAGCTCGGGCTGCGCATCGAGGACGGGTCCAAGTCGATCAACGACCGCCCGCACACGCGCAACCTCACGGCCGCGCTGCCGTCCGTGCCCACGCGCTCGTACACGCTGCGCGCGGCGCTGTTCTTCGGCACCGAGATCCCGCGGTTCGTGAGCAAGACGAGCTGGAACCGCAACTCCAAGATGTCGATCAAGGTCTCGATCGGGCGCCACGAGATCAAGTCGACGCGCGTGGACAACCGCAACGGGCTCTGCAACTGGAACGAGTACGTCGACCTCTCGGACCTGCCGCTGCCGGCCGACATCGACCACGTGCCGGACGTCTTCGTGCACCTCGTGCGCCAGCAGCTCAAGGAGACGCGGTACATTTGCTACGCGCGCTTCATGGCCAAGGACCTCTTCCGCTCGGGCGACGAGTACCCGGAGGAGCTCACGACCATCCCGCACCCCGAGTGGGTGAGTCTCATCGAGGACGCGGCCATGAACGATCTCAAAGACCACGAGTTCACGGGCAACGTGCTGCTGAACCTGCGGCTCGAGCCGGCGGCCACGGACGCGGCCATCAAGCAGCGCGCGCAGCTCTGGCGCGAGCACGCGGCCAAGAACCTCGCGTACACCAAGTACACGGTCTTCATCCACGTCTTCCAGGGCCGCGGGCTGCCGGCGGCCGACACGAACGGGCTGCTGGACCCGTACGTCAAGGCCACGTGCGGCGGCGCCGAGGGCAAGGTCAACATGCGGCTCGCGACGCGCGACCCGTGCTTCTACGAGACGATCGCGCTGGACGTGGACCTGCCCAAGGACCCGGTCTTCCTGCCCAAGGTCTCGGTCCAGGTCTTCGACTGGGACCAGTGGGACGCCGACGACTACGTGGGCGCGGTTAAGTTCTCGCTCACCGACTTCCGGCTGCTCACGTCGTCCACGTACAACAAGCAGCGCGCCAGCAACGAGTACACGCCGCCGCGGCCGCGCTGGTACCCGATCGAGCACACGAGCGAGGGCGACACCGACGGCGAGCTGCTGCTCTCGTTCGAGCTCATCCGCAAGGAGACGCCCGGCATCCTCATCGACCCGCCCGAGTCCATCCGGCCGCCCATGGAGGACCGGTACTTGGAGATCACGAGTCTCGGCTGCCGCGGGCTGCAGCCCGTGGGCTTCATGCCGGTCAACACGCCGTACATGCGCTTCGAGGTCGGCGAGGTCACGCGCAACGACGGCGTGCGCTTCACGAACCCGTCGTCCAAGCCCAGCGGCCGCAACCCGAATTTCCTCGAGCGCGTGGTCATGCCCATCAAGATGCCCGTCGACGCGCTCTACGCGCCGCGGCTCAACATCGCCGTCTACGACCAGCTGCTCGGCGGCTTCTACAAGCCGCTGCTTGGCACGTGCTCGGTCGATCTCAGCGCCAAGATGGAGCTCTCCAACGGCGAGCCCAACCCGCTCTACGTCGAAAGTCTCGGCGACGGCTTTGGCGGCGACAACCCGTACATCGAGCGCGCGGCCGACCTGCGCACGTTCCCGGGCCGCGTGCCCAAGGCGCTCGCGGCCAAGGTCGCCGAGCGCCGCGCGTCGCGAGCGGCCTCGCTCGCCGAGGAGAAAGCCCACGAGCCGCACGCCGTGGACAGAGGCGCCGGCATCGCGCCGCTCTCGGGCGCGCTCAGCCTCCACTTGCAGCAGAGCGACCTGGACGAGGACGACGACGTGCCGCCGTACCTGCGCAACCGCGCGATCCTGGACGGGCCCGTCGAGGAGCAGCTGAGCCGGCCGCCGTTCGAGACGTACACGCTCTTCCGCGGCGACATGCTCGTGCGCAAAAAGTTTTTCGGCGGCCAGAGCGAGCCGGACATGCGGCCCGTGGGCAAGTTCAAGGGCGTCGTGCGCCTGCTCAAGCATAAGGACGAGCCGCCGCTGCTGGATCTCGAGCAGTTCTTGACGCCGCAGCCGTACCTCTTGCGCGTGTACGTGCTGGACGCGCTCCACATCCAGCCCAAGGACGAGAACAACAAGTCGGACCCGTACCTGCGGCTCTCGCTCGGCGACGGGCGCAAGCGCCACCACCTCGTGAACGACCGCGACAACTACCGCAAGGCCACGCTCGCACCAAAGTTCCACAAGATGTACGAGTTCAAGGCCGAGCTGCCGGGCGCGTCCGAGCTGCGCGTCGAAGTGCTCGACTACGACTTTTTCGCGCTGCCGAGCATCCCCAACGGCGTGAGCAACGGGCTCACGTCCGTGGGCTCGACGGTCGGCGGCGACGACTTTATCGGCGCGACCATCATCGACCTCGAAGACCGGTGGTTCAGCCACCGGTGGCAGCAGCTCGGCGCCAACGGCGACGCGTACGAGAAGCGCAAGCCGCTCGAGCTGCGCCCGCTCTTCGCGCCCTCGAGCACGCTCGCGCAGGGCAGCATCCGGCTCTGGGTCGACATCCTCACGGAGCCCGAGATGGCGCTGGTCAAGCCGCTCGACATCTCGCTGCCGCCGCCGCGCAAGTTTGAAGTGCGCGTGATCGTGTACAAGGCGCGCAACGTCACGCCCGGCGACTTCACCGAGCTCAGCGATCTCTTCGTCAAGGTCTGGCTCCAGAGCCGCGACGACAAGGCGCAGACCACGGACACGCACTGGCGCGCACGCGACGGCAAGGGCTCGTTCAACTGGCGCATGAAGTTCGACGTCGAGCTGCCCGTGGACGACGACAGCGAGGCCGACAAGGGCTACCTCCACTTGCAGCTCTGGGACAAGGACGTACTCTACGACGACTGCCTCGCCGACAGCGTCGTGGACCTCTCGCTCTTCCTCAAGCAGGCCTACAAGAGCGGCGTGCTGGTCGACGTCTTCGCCAAGCGCAAAGAGGTGCGCATGCGCGGCACGAGCACGGCGCCCACGTCGGCCTCGGCCTCGGCGCGGCTCCTGACGGCGTCCAGTCGCGAAGGTACGGTCCCTGCCAGCTCCTCCTCTGTGGCCATCGACGTGATGAGTGACCTCAAGCAACCGCTGCTCGCAGGCGCGTCCCGCAGCGACCAGACCCAGACGCAGTCGCAGCCCGCGAGCGGCCGCCCGCTCTCGCCATCCTACCAGACGCCCGCGCCGCCGCCGTCGCAGCCCAAGCAGTCGTCGCAGAAGCGCAAGGAGAAGGCCGAGTCGCTCGTCAAGTCGGTCAAAGAGCGCTTCGGCATGGGCGACGACCCGGAGAACGCCAGTTGGCTCACGTTCACCTCGCGCGACCCGACCACGGGCGACCGCGTGCGCGCCGGCGAGTTGCTCGTCTCGGTCGAGATCTTGCCCGTGGCCGTGGCCAGCATGCGCGCGGCCGGGCTCGGACGCAGCGAGCCCAACAACTTCCCGTACCTGCCGGAGCCGGCCGACCGGCTCCACCTCTCGGCCATGTGGAACCCGCTCTACGTGCTCGAGGCCATGATGGGGCCCAAGTACTACCGCGCGTTCACGTCGGGCATCGCGTGCGCGCTGCTCGTGGCGCTGCTCGTCTTCGCCGGCCCGCTCGTCAACGTCTTCGTCTCCATGCTCGAGCTCATCCCGGCGCCCTACGGCTTCATCGTCTTCGGCGTCGCGCTGGCGCTGCTCGCGCTCTCGGTCTTTTACTTTATGTACCGCTGCCGGAACGCCGTCGCGGCCTACAACAAAGAGTGAGCCGCGCCTGGCCACCTCCCTCCCTCCCTCCTTCGCTGCTTGTTCGTCCCGGTGCTGTGTCGCACAAAATAAAAATCAACACGGGAGAGCTTTTGGATCTGTTGCCCTTTCTTGTCTGAGTCTCTTGACGGTCTCCGATAGCTGCAGGCCGTGTCCTCAGCGGAGCGCCCGCGCCAGCAGCAGCGTGACCACGGCGCTTGCACGGCCGTGGACAGCACGAGCGCGCCGCCGAGACGCGAGCACGTGGAAGACTTGCCCTCTCTCTCAGGATCAGCGCATCTAATGCCGTTGGTGGAGACGATCAGCCTCGCGTCGAACGACAGGAAGACCCAGCGACGTACGACGAGAAGGACAGCCAAGCCGACGCTTCGCTTGTGCCACACGAGCGACGCGTGGACGGCCGGCGACCGAACGCGCAAGGCCGCGACGCTCAGCAGCAGCAGCAGCACGTTGAGCAGCGAGAGCGAGAGCGGCCAGCCGCCTTGGAACGCCACGGTCGACGACGAGCTCACCTCGTAATTTCGAGCCCCTCGACTGGCGAAACGTGGATTTTTAAGGCTTGCACACCAAGGCTCGCTGTCCTCCGCCGAGACCAGCGTACAGCTGCGCGCTCGCCCAGCACGCGGCCACGACGGAGAGAAGAGCGATCGCAGCGCGTCCTGCAGGCAGCGGGGACGGCGCTCGTCTCGCGGTGGCTCGAGCAGCAGCCGCGAGGAGCTCGGCCCTCGCGCCGCTCGCGGGGCCGCCCACGAGACTCACGTACACGCTCGCGCGCGCGTCGCTGCTCTCGAGCGAAGGGCACAGCGTGAGGCGTCGCCGCTCTCAACGATTGCCACAGTGCCAAGATACCTTTCTGCGACGTGTGAGGCGGACAATGGCTATTATTAATAGGAATGGAAGAGCTGCGGGCACGCGAGCGTGAGCGGGAAGACGACGAGCGTGCCGGCGAACGCGCCCATTTGGATCGCGAAGCCGCTCCACTGGTACGCGGCCTCGGCGAAGGCCGCGTCGCGCGTGAAGTCGGCTGCAGGACGCGTCGTCAGCTTCTGAGCGGCACTGGATCGAGCAGAGACGACCCGACGTACCTTGCTGCTTGACGGTGAGGATGAGCATCGTCTGCGTGTACGAGTAGACCCCAGCGGATACGATGTAGAGGACCAATGCTGGGGGGAGTGAGCGGATCAGTCGGCTTGAAATGAGGAGGAAACAGCAGCGCCACCTACGCAGGAGGAAGCCGAAGTCGTGGTTGCTGCTGCCCGGCGGCCTCGTCAGCAGCGTGCAGGCGACGAGCAGAGCGCCAGCAACGACGAGGAAGAGCGTCGACAGGTAGACGGTGTAGAGGCGGAAAAAGCTGCACGCAAGTCAGTCATACCGCAGAACGAGAGAAGAGGCGACCACCGGATACCTTGTGAGGAACCGAGCGGCCGGATCCACGAAGAAGACGATCGTGTTGGCCAGCATCTGGTGCTCCGCCGCGCGCGACGGGTCTTGCGGCTGCGTCGTCCGGTTAGCTCGCTGCATGCGCTTGCGTATGCGGAACAAGAGGGACCCACCGAGTAGCGCGCGAAGAGAAACGACGAGAGCGACGGGAGAATCCCGTAGAAGAGCGCCGCCAGCACGGCCTGGCACGCGAGCTCGCGCGAGAACCACTCGAAGACGCGCTGCCGCAGCGAGCACGTCGACGGCTGCGTCGCAGAGACCACGAGTCGGAAACCAAATCCGTAAGTAAAAAGGCAGAGGCGACGCACCGCCTGGCGCGCCAGGTCCTCCGAGTCGACGAACGTCGCGTCGTACGAGTGGACTTTGTGGTGCTCGCTGCCGCTGACGATGCGCGTGCGCTCGAGCGACGCCGACGCGTAGCACTCGAGGTAGCCGAACGCCGCGATCGACGCGAGCACGACCGCGACTGCAGCAGGTAGCAGCAGTTAGCAGCGTCTGTGGCTCTGGATTCGAACGGACAAAGGCTCACCGCACGCGGCGTAGAAGGTCGAGACCGAGAAGGCGAGGTCGTCGTCGTACGGCTGCTGCCAGAGGCCGAGCAGCCCCACGATGGCGCCGCTGAGCCCCTCGCCCGTGGACAGCGCGCTCGTGTAGATGGACGGGAACGTGGCGACGTAGGGATAGAAGATGACGGTCGTGACGGCGCTCACGAGGCCGCCCAGGTGCGTGAACACGAGCATCGCTAGCCGCGAAAAACGGTGAGAGCCTTTACGCCCCTCGCAAACCAGAAGCGATTACGCACCGACGCTGTAGTGCTCACCAAAAACGACGGCCGTCCGATCCCAGAGCAAGCTCATGCCCACTAGCAGAGTTAGGCCACCTGTGCGGATCTCTGGCGCAAACTCCGTAACGACGTACCGGCGACGCCGAGCGCGATGAAGAGACAGATCCAGACGGCGTGCGCGAGCGAGGGCCGTCGGTTGTGCGGGTTGAACCACATGTAGAGGATCGGATACACGTTGGCCGACTGCAGCGAGAATATCTGCGGCCGCCGCCGTAGAAACCGCGTTAAATCAAATATCGGAGACCGTGGGGGCCACGCACCGCGTAGGGGACGATCGAGAGCCGCTCGGGCACGTGGAGCATGAAGAAGCTCAGCTCCACGTACGTGGCTACAGCCGCCAGCGGTTAGTCGAGACGAGCCGTCGGCCAACGACGCGCGCGACGCACTGTTGGTCAGGACCCACGAGGCCAGGCCGAAGCAGAGAAAGGCCGCGTAGGTGGCGCGCAGCGGGCCCTGGCGTGCGAGCCGCCCGCGCGGGTTCTCGTGGGCCGCGTGGTCCGACGTCCACGCCGCCCACGACGGCGCGCGTGAGCTCTCCATCGACCGAGAGATGGCTGCGGCGCTTGGCGATCTGTTCGCTTGTCCGAGCAGGCACGAGGCGACAGTTAATATATTACATTTAGATCGCGAGACCGGAGACTGTATGGGAGCGCTCTTCTACTCGTCCGTGCTGCGAGACGTGTGCAGCAGCCCGGCGTCTTCGCCCGGGCTCTTGAGTCCCGCGGGCGTCGACGCGGCCGTGCTGGGCAGCGAGCCTTCTTCCAGCGCGATGACGCTCCGCCGCCTCGCGACGGCCTCGGCGGAGACGTCCACTGGCTCGTCGTCTTCTGTCTTGGTCTCGGCGTCCGTCGCGTCGTCGGCTGCAGGTGCAGAGGTGTCGGCCTTGGGCGAGTGTCTCGTCGAGGAGGCTTCCGTGGCAGCCGGCGGCGGCCTCTGCGTGTCGCTCCGGCTCGCGTCGTCGCTGCTTTCGCCGGCTTCGAGGTCCGGGCAGTCGGAGGACCGCGCGGTGGACGCGAGTCCGTCCATGTCGTCGTCCTCGTCCTCGTCCTCGTCGTCGATGACGAACTTGGGGATGCGGCCATTGGCGACGGCCATGGGCGTCGGGCTGTTCTCCGAGGTCGAGCTCGCGATGAGCCCGTCGTCGCCAAAGACCACGAGGCTCTTGCCGCGGCGGCGGCCCGTCGAGTCGGCGCGCTGCAGCATGTAGTCCTGGTAGGACGGCATGAAGTTGTGGTAGGCGTCGGCGAAGATGTCGCCGATGCTGAGCACCTCTTTCATGTTCTTGAGCACCTCCGAGTCCGGGAGGCGGTCGAGGTTCTTCTTGAACTGGCTCGAGTTGAACGCGAGAAAATGGAGCAGCGCGAACGGCACCATCTCGAGGCAGAGCACAAAGTCCTTCCACGCGAAGCTCTGCTCGTTCGTGATGCCGGGCACAAAGTCGATCATGCTGCTCTGCCAAAACGTGAGAAAGATGACGCTCTTGACCGCGAAGAACTTGAGCACGGGGTTGAACGTCTTGAGGATGTGCTTGGTCGCAAAGTAAAAGAGCCAGAGCCCGTAGAGCGCGACCGAGTACGAGATGTTGTAGACGACCGTGAGGATGAGCTGGTAGGCGAGCGTGTTGTACTGGCCGCAGGCGAGCATGACGAGCGAGAGCAGCGCGAAGACGGGCTTGATGAAGACAAACTGGATGGTCGCGCGCTTGCACGAGCGCAGCAGGCGGCCGTCGCGCGCGATGGGGCTCATCCAGCGGCTGAGCGGCCAGGCGTGGGTGATGTCGGGCTCGCCCTGCATCTTGAGCACGCAGACCGACTCGCCGCCGGCGAACGAGAGCACGAGCGCCAGGAACGAGTAGACCACGAAGGCCTCGTAGCAGTCGCGCAGCGTGTCGAAGTAGAGCGCCTGGTTGACGAACTTGAGCGAGAGGAACGACCCGAGCGCGTACACGGGGACGATCACGAGGATGCGCACGATGTACTTTTGCAGCTGCGGCCGCGAGTAGTGCTGCAGGTGCTGGTAGATGTTGTAGACGCTGAGCATGGACGCGAACCAGCAGCAGAGCAGCGCGATGAAGAGCGACATGCCGCGGTTCGTCTCGACCCACGCGAGCGGCAGCCCGAGGATCTCGCCGTCGCCCGTGGCGTTGCCCTGGAGGACGCTCGTCTCGTTGATCTTGTACGGCTCCATGGCGCGTCGGAGGCCCACGGATCGAAAGCGCAGACGCGCGCGCAGACGGGAAGATGGAAAGCGCGGCGCGGCGAGGGGCGGCAGGCACGCGTGGGCGAACGGAGCGGCGGCGGCGCGAGCAGCTATCTACGCGACGCAGGCAGATGGGAGATGCGAGCGGAGAGGTCTTTGCGGAGCAGCGCTAAACAATCCGGAGCAACTGCGAGCGATCGGATTGGTAGAATATCAATTCTGAGTGTTTTGATTGGGTGAAATGCTGTCCAAAGGTTCAGACTCGTCTGTTTTCGCAGGGAACCAGGTGGTCCACCCGCGCGCGGTCGAGGAGGAAAAACCGGATTTTGGAGGAAACCAAGTTTTTCGTCAGTCACCAACACCGCGAAGTGAAGCCATGTAAACCTAGGTCTGTCACACGGCCCTTCCAGAACCAAGAACCGGTCGTTTCTCTGTCCAATACGTCAGAAAAAGGTGAAGTGGACAGAAGACAATCAATGAGACAGCTTAACATTCATACCGCGTTTCGGCAATCTGCTTGGGTCGTCCAAGCAAACGGGGCGCGTAATTTGTGGACAGACTAACGGACCGTAATCACGATTCCGAGCAGAAACCAGCGTTTTGACGATCGCCAGCGGCCTGATCGCCAGCGGCGACACGCCGATCGATGGCATGGCGCGTCAGGTGGCCACGACGTGGAGCCAGTCGTCCGGGCCGAGCGAGATGACGTCCTTGAGCGCCTCGACGGCGTTGTCGCGCAGCTCCGGGCGCGAGAGCAGCAGCTGCCGCGCGCTCTCGAGCACGTCGCCGGCGTTCCAGAGCAAGATGCCCAGGATCTTGTTGCCCTTGAGGTAGTAGACCACGCCGCGCTCGAAAGACGGCGGCGCGTCGCCGCGCGAGCCCGACTTCTGCACCCAGACGCCGACCGTCTGCAGCGACGCGTCGACCTCGCCGATGCCCTCGAGCTGCACGTCGACGCCCGAGAGGTTGCAGCGGAACATGGGCTGGTGGCGGTAGAGCTTCATCTTGCCCGACGGCGAGAACGGCGTGGCGGTCGTGGCCGCGACCATGTTCATGCCGGCGAGCAGCCCGCTGTTGACGGCGTGGTCGTACCGGTCGACGCGCCGGCGGCCGACGTACGGGTCGTAGTAGCTCGCGGCGTTGCCGGCCACGAAGACGCCCGCCATGGCCTCGAGCTGGCCGTTCACGACGATGCCGCCGTTCTTCTCGTCCACTTCGAAGCACGTCTGGCGGTCGAGCCGCAGGTTGGGTTCGGTGTGCGTCGACGCCAGCACGAGGTAGTCCGTGACCATCTTGTGCTTGCCGTTGCCGAGGGCTTTGATGGTCACGCCGTCCTCTTCCACCGACTTGCCTTCGCACTTGACGCTCGTGACGAGCCGGTCCGGGACCACCTCGATGCCCGAGGCCTCGAGCCGCTTGCCCAATTCGCGAGCGAGATACGGCGGCAGCGACCGGCTCGCCGGCGCCGACTCGACGAACGTGAGCTGCGTCTTGATGTGGGCGTTGCGTGGGTCCGTCGCGATGGCCGTGGCGACCTCGGTACCCAGGAAGCCGCCGCCCACGACGGTCACGCGCTTGATATCGGGCTTCTTGCTGATGGCGTTGAGCTGCTCAAAGTCGTGGTACGTCGTGCAGAGGTTGATACGGTCTTTGAGCGAGTAGGAGATGCGGTCGCTGTCGAGCACGTAGAAGTGCCGCGGCCGCCCCGAGCAGGCGATGAGGCATTTTTCGTACCGGATCTCGGTGCCGTCGCTGAGCAAGATGCGGTTCTTCTCGACGTCAAAATGCATCATCGTCTCCTTGCGCATGAGCAGCGTCACGGGCGACGGCGGGCCGCCACTGGCGCCGCTGCCACCGCTGGAGTCGCTCAGGTCTTCCTCGAGCCGCTGAGCGATATGGCGACGCCACTCGTTGTACGTCTCCAGTAGCGCTTCGGACATGGGCTCAGCGTCGGAGGCGCTGCCGTCATCCGACCCCGTGCCGACGTCGCTCTCGTGACGAGGCAGCGCGCGCTCGTCGCTGAGGATGAGGATATCTGCCTCAGGGTCGCTCTGGCGAATGGCCTCGATGGCCGCGTGGGCCGCCGTGCCACACCCCACGATCACGTACCGGTGGAACTTCTGCTGGTTGCGCCGCGTGAAACGCCGCGCGAGCTTCAGATGTTCCTTCGAGATGGGCCCGCCCCTCCCACGCGTTGGCAGTGGCGGTTCGTTCTCGAGGCGCGTCGGGTTCTCCTCGGACGCGGCCGCCACGAGCACACCGAGCGCCGCCACGGAGCCGATCCCCAGCGCCGCGCTCGTCTGGTCGACGGCGCGAGAGGCAGAGACGGACGCGCCGCTGGTGGCGACGGCGCGCGCGGCGTGGCGCCGCAGCCAAAGCGTCGAGGCACGCCACATGCGAGGGGAGATCTGGTTCCGCCGGCGGGGATTTGATGATGGACGGAAATTGCACCGGATATTGTGAATTAGCTCTTCATACAACCTTTTTATGGAGTATATTGACAGCATTCTCACCTCGTTTCGGCATATTTCGTAAGATACCTGTAAATTACGCCGTCGGCTATTCTTGAAGTTGGGGCGAAACGGCCTACTGACATACGAGATCCCAAACGTCGCTTCGCGCCCCACAGGAAGTGAATGGCCACTCCTTCGCGGACAGCCTCCCCCTGCTTCTCTCCCTTTGTGGCGGTGGCGAACGCTCGTGCGATCGATGCGCCTGCTGTCACTCGTCTCTTGCTGCCGTCCGTGCGTCTAAACCTGTTGGCCGCGCCATTTCGCGACAGATATCGGAGACCGTGATGAAACATGAGGCGCGCAAGAGTCTCCCGCGCGAGCTGCCTGAGGCCGCCTCGGTCGTCGCCACTGGACTGCGCAAGCTCAAGATCGAGCCAGACGTAGAGCTGCATCGCAGCCGCAGCGGCCGCAATATTCGGCTCAAGCAAAGCTCAGCCGTGGCGCTCGCGTCGCCGCATGGGCTCACGCCTCGTGCACCAGAGCGGAAAGCTCCTAGAGAGGACAGCAAGCGACACGTTAAGTCGCTGGTAGCAAGTGTTGACGGCGAGGATGAAGAGCAGTTCCGAGAGAAAAACCCGACATCGACTGGCGCAGTTGAAGTTATTGAAGTCCCATCTCCACAAAGCAACCAGGCCGGAAGCACAACTAAGCCGCGCCGGTTCAGCGGTAAGCGAGAAGACCGGCGCTCGAGCTTTATGATTCACGAGCAAGTTTGGGAACAGCTCGGTTTCGTGCGCTCGGCGACGCCTGAGCCTGGCGGCGACGGCCCTGAGACGAATCAAAGCGAAGCCAATCGCGACGATCCGCTCGAAGAGAAGGCGCGACAGCCGCTACGCCAGATCAAAGAAGAAGACCGACCGGAACAGCCAACGCCCGAGGCAAAACGACAAGTTTACCAATTCGATCTGTGGAAAAAGGCCGAGCGCAACCGCCGACTCGACGACGCCATCTCTGGATACGACTCGGCACCGTCCCCTCCACGACCATCTCCACCCAAATCGTCCTCCGTCAAGCGACGTAGTTCCAGTGCCGACCACATGGGTGACGACACTCAACGGCCATTCAGTGAATCGGCTCGAGCGATGTCCGACCGCCAGTGCTTCGGACGCCAGCACCATAGCATTGATATTGTAAGAGAGCCGAACGATGCTGAACACGCAAGAAACGATCTATCGCTCACGCGGTCTACGTCGCCGATCATCGGTGGTAGCCGACGAGGCGGACTAGGAATCTCACTGCCAGTTCTTTCCGATAGCGACGACCGAGCAATCGTGCGGTGGAGGCGCGGGGAGCTGCTGGGCGAAGGCACCTTCGGCAAAGTCCACAAGGGTCTCAACGCCGAGACGGGCGAGTTCTTCGCGCTGAAAGAGATCGAAGTTCGCGCGGCCGCGACTGACGACCAGATGCGGCAGCTCCAGAAGCTCAGCGAAGAGATCGACGTCATGCACAACCTCCGCCACGAGCATATTGTCCGGTACGAGCCATGGGAACGGCTACGAGGTGGCTTCATCTAAACTGTCGATTGGGCAAACGGACAGGTATAAAGGTAGCCACCGCAGCGACAAGCACTTCTACATCTTCATGGAGTTCGTGCCCGGCGGGTCGATCGCCAGGTCTGTTTCCTTGTTGGCGCTGCACAGCTTCCTTGTTTGATGGCGAGGGACAGTGTTTGGCCCTTTCGTCGCTGCGCTAATGTGCAGTCCCCCTTTTGTAGCAATCTCAAACAGTTCGGCGCCTTCGACGAAGACTTGGTGCGCAACTACACGCGGCAGATCGTCGACGGCGTGGTCTATTTGCACCACAAAGGCATCTTGCACCGCGATATCAAGGGCGCGAACGTGCTCGTGACCGAGCAAGGCGTCGCCAAGCTGGCCGACTTTGGTTGCTCCAAGCGGCTGCCGCAGATCATCACTACGAGCCTGGAAGAAAGCCTACGAAGCATCCGCGGATCGATCCCGTGGATGGCCCCCGAGGTTGTCCAGCAAACAGGCCACTCGCTCAAGGCCGACATCTGGAGCATTGGGGCGACCGTGATCGAGATGGCCACGGGCAAGCATCCGTGGCCAGAAATGACCAACGGACTCGCCGGAATGTACATGATCGCGACGGCAAAGTCGTCGCCTCCGATCCCAAGATATCTCTCCGTCGAGGCCAAGTCGTTCCTCGCGCAGTGTTTCTGCATCGACCCAGGAGGTGAGCATTTCTTATTTGACGAACTGGTCGGGCGAGGAGCTCACTAACGGTGTTGACGCGTCGGATCTAGAGCGCGCGTCGGCTGCCGAGTTGTCGAGACACAGCTTTCTGAGCCAGCGATGAGAGGACCAAACCGCCAAACTCAACTTGAAAAGGAAATAAATATAACTCCGAGACTTGCCTTTGCGGTTTCCTCGGTGGCGTTTACTCCGTTTCACGCAGCGCGCGAGTTCTGAAGGCTCAGTTGCTGTTCCCAAGAGAAGCCCCACAGCGCGGCCACCGGTGCGACACGCGCAGTAGAGAATGCGTCAGCGCTGGCTGTGGTCCCCACGCACCGCCGTCGCACTGCAGTCTCGATGGCGAGAATGTTTGGCATGCTCGTTGCCGCGTCGATCTTGTGTCTCCTCTTGTACATCTGCGCATCGACGAGACTGCATGTGACGGGCGACGCATCTACTGCAGTTATGCTGGCTGTCAGAACCGCCAATACGAAAGCGCTTCGTGCTGGTGAAGTCGGAATGGACTCCCCGTCAGGACACTTGAATTCTCAGCTCGACAGCGCAGCGACAGTCCAGATCGAGGCGGCCCCACGGCGTCCCGCGTACATGTTCTACGTGACAAGCGACACTTACGCGTGCGCAGCTCTTCACCTGATGGGTCAGCTCGTGCACAAAGTGAAGATGGACCGAACTCGAATCGAACTGGTCGTGCTGCACTCGCCCTATGTCGGCCCGACCATGCTGGCACGAATCCAGGAGGCTGTCCAAGCCACGCTCATCCCTGTCGGCCCGATCCTCGCAGAGATCGAGGACTCGACGTGGCAAGACTCACTGACCAAGCTGCTCGTCTTCCGCGAATGGGGATACGACCGCGTCGTGTACCTGGACGCCGACTCGGTGCCCATGCAGAACCTGGACCACCTCTTCGAGTTGGCACCAGCGCCGCTGTACGCGCCGACAGCGTACTGGCTGCCGCAGCCGTTCTTCTCCAGCGCGCTGATGGTGATCGAGCCCAGCACGTCGCGGTTCGACGCCATGATGAAATGGGCGAGATCACAAGGCGCGGCCGCGGGCTTCGACATGGACATCCTTAACAGCTACTTCAAGGACTCGGTCCGGCATCTGCCAGGCGAATACACGGTGCTCAACTCGGACTTCCGAGCAAAGCCAGAGGCAGAGAAACACTGTACAAGAGCACGACCGAGCTGAAGAAGCACGTCAAGCTGGTGCACTTTTCGTGCAAGCCGGACGGGTCGTACGGGAAGCCGTGGGCGACGGGGGATCGGGGTGTGTCGTTCATGGCAAGGGACGGTCTGGATCCGCTGTTCGCGGAGCTCTTCGTCAGCTTCTGGAACACGCAGGACCAATACTGCTCATAGAGTTAGTCAAACCAGTACTGAACACGCTTCATTGATTCCTTGGACCTGTTGCGCCTTGCTCCTGCCGTACGGTATCCACCAAGCGTTCTTCAAGTGGAAAGCCGCCAGCAGCCTCAGCACTGCTGAGGCTGCTGGCGGCTTTCGGATGGGCAGTTCCGTACAGTACAACAGGATGGTCCTCTTCTCGTTGCGGAGGTTGATCCATGGATGGTCTGATCCTCGTGGGCCGTCCAAGTCGCACGTAAAGCAGGTTCCACTGGTTGACTTTCTGTAAGCGATCGGCTGGCTGACTGTGTCGACTGTGTCGAACTGGCTTCGGACGTGCCGCCTCGACGGGCCTCGGCGAGCGACCCGT
>JAADVR010000456.1:0-28337 GCA_023335855.1 Pythium scleroteichum | reverse complement strand
GGGATGATCTTAATCTCGAGGTTCTTGTCCGTGTCGAGCACCGAGGCGTCGGTGAGCGACGAGTAGCGGATCTTGTCGAGCGCATCCGAGGCGTTCGAGATGAGCTCGCGGAGGAAGATGTCCTTGTTCGAGTAGAACGTGCAGACGGAGGAGTGACGAGAGCTTACCGCGGAAATACAGCGAGACGAGTGATCTCAGACGATAGATGGTTCAGTGCAAGGGGAACACTGGGCTCGACATTGTTCAATGTCGCCATCGGTACGTTCGGCGGATTCCATCTCAGTGGTGGTGCGAGACTGAAGGTCGCGTTTGTGCAGCGGTAGGGGCGTCCAGTTTGTCGCTATGCCTTCTCACGATTGGAGTCGTGCTCGAGTTCGTCGAGGTCGACACAGGCGTGAAAATCGTGCAGGTCACGATGTTCTTCGCCGCCTATGGAGTGTGCTGGCTGGTGATCATCAAGGCGATCAGGCTGCTCAACGCAATCCTGTAGAAACTTCTTCTTCATGAAAAAAATAATTGAACACCTGAACTGCTACAGTGACGTCGTGCACACTCCTTTTCAATACACTACGAGACTACGACGTGATCTCTATACCACCGACTTCCCTCCCTCCAGAACATTACACGCCGATCACTAGGCTGGAAGTTGTCTGCGCAGTTTTTTGCTACTCGGCACGAGGCCTTTCTTCAAGTACAAGGGGACACCTCTGTCCACTACAACGAGCGACCTGGAAGAACCAAGGCGTTCAGGTGCTGTAACGAGTCCCTCTCAGTTTAAGAGAGTTGCATCAGTTTAAGAGCATCCCTCGATGAACATGTGCTGAGTTGCCCATACCGTATCCCCTTCAATTTCGATACGCCAAGTCAGTTTGGCGCGAAGTTCTGGCGCAGTTCTGGCGCAGTTTATATTTGGTGCCCACGATGGGTAAACGCCGCACGACACTCAGCCCCGAAGAGGTCGATGATGCCGTGAAACGGGTTCTCAGCGGAGAGCTGGCTCCAAGAGTGGCGAAGGACGTCGGCCTCGGGCTCAGTACGCTACGAAAGGAAGTATCATTTGTGAAAAATGGCGGTACACTCGAAGTAAAGCGGCGAGGGTCGGCACCAATGTTTCCCAAGCAAGTCGAAAACGAAAAAGAGAAAGCGGATCGATGTCGGCGGCAGGCTGCTAACGAAAGAGCTCCTGCAGAGCCTCGAGGACCAAAAGCAGAAGAAAGAGAAAGACGAGAAGAAAGCAAAGGGAAAGAGAGCCGTGACTCACAAGAAGAGGAAGAAGAAAACGTGTTCCGGGCTGGTCGTGTCAACGACCAGGGAAGTAGCCCCATCTTCTGCATTCAGCATTGTTCAGACCAACGAAGGAGAAATTGCCATCCAAAGACGATGATTCTAGACCTCTCCCAGCATAATTTCCCCCCAAAACTCGTGTACCACTTTTCATTCTTAATTTTACCGTACCCACATTGGCAACTCTTGATTGTGTCAGGACTCATTCCCTTTAGTTAGACTATTCGGTGCTCTTAAACTGATTTTGGCGAAAATCGCAAACGTGCACTTTAGATGCGATAACTTTATAACTAGTGACAACGAATAACTGAAGAAACCCGTTTTGAGTTCGTCTCGATTTCCTCATCACTCTGATACCTTATTTACTTCAGAACACTGCATCAGCTTCAATCGATGATCATTCTTGCATGCGACCTCCTAAAGTGCTCTTAAACTGATTTTTTACGTTAGATTAGCGGTTTTAGCTCTGTCCAGCTCCAAAAACTCTCGACAGGATCCTTTTATATACTTTCAAACGCCTACGCCTGACACTCCTTGCCGGCCGATCCATCCTTGGGGATGTACCAGCAGTGGCCTACTTCCTTGCCGCCACGGATGGTCGCTGTGGCGTCCTCGGCGAACTTCCACTTGCTGTCGAACGTGATGAACCGCGTCCGCAGCCAGTCCTTGGAGAACGAGAGCTCGAAGAAGCCGTACGGCGAGTTCTTGCCCGACCAGACCGACTTGACGTTGGTCACGTACGGCGGCGGCGCGCCGATGGCCTCGCTCTGGATACCACCGCCGGCGCCGTTCGTGATGAAGTGCGTGTTGAAGTCGGCAATGTCGTGGCTCTCAGCGTGCGTGTGGCCGTTGATGAAGAGCTGCACGCCGCCTTTCTCGAGCGCGTCGAACCAGACCTTCATCATCGTGGGGTCCATGTGGTAGTGCGGCGAGTAGTGCGAGTTGACGATCTTCCAGTCGGCCGTGGACGCCTGCGTGTCGGCGAGCAGCTGGTTGAGCGAGTCGTCGGTCCAGGCCTTGAACTTGGCCGCGCAGGCCGCGAACATGGCGTTGTCACCGCCAAAGCAGAGCTTGTGGCCGCGGTGCACGGTGTTACAGTTGACGTAGTCCGGGTCCGTCTTCTTCTTCGGGCCGAGGTAGCCGTAGCACTGGCAGCAGACCTGCTCGGCGCCGTGGACCGTGGCGTCGTTCGTGTCGACGTTGAAGATGTCGACCGTGATGCCCGAGGCCGCGTCCTTGATGGTCTCCTTGTAGTAGTGGCTCGGTAGCTTCCAGCGGTCGCCGTTGGGCGACTTGTACGAGGCCTGCGCGTCGAAGCGCGCGTCGAGCGCCGCGAGCATTTCCTTTTGCGACGTGCACTCGGTCCACTCGTTGTCAGCGTCGCCGCAGATGAACGCCGCGCCGCCGTAGTCGTGGTTGCCCATGACGTTGAGCCACGGCACGTCGATGAGCGACTCGTGCTTGTACTTGGCCTCGAACGTGTCGGCGAACCGGTTGGCCTGGTCGCCCTTGCCCACGCCGTTCCAGTAAAAGTTGTCTCCGTGGCTGATCACGCACTTGGGCTTGAGATCGGCCGCCGAGAGCGAGAGCAAGTACGCCACTTGGTCCTGCGCCTGCTGGTCTCGGTACAGGCTCTCGCCGTCTTCCTTCTCGTACTTGGAGCAGCACGAGTCGCCGCCCGGCGACACGCCCCAGTCGCCGATCGCCAGCGCGTGGAGCGAGAACGTGGCCTTGGTCGGGTCGGTCGTGGGCGCCGGCGCCTTGGTCGCCGCGCTCGCGTTGCCCGCCGGCTTGACCGTGCCGGACTCGGTGGTCGCCGACGAGTTGGAGAAGCCAACGCTGTTGCTGCTGCGGCTGGTGCCGCCCGCGCTCTTGCTCGAGCCGCCCGACGTGCCGCTCGACTCGGACGCCGACGTCGCGTTCGACGACTTGCCCGTGACCATGACGGCGCCGACGGCCACGGCCGCGACGGCCGCGACGGCCACGACGCCGATGAGGATCTTCTTCTTGGGCGAGCCGGCGCGCTTGGCGTCATCGCCCAGCACGGGACCGAACTGCGAGGCCATGAGGGACAAGGAGAGCGAGGAAGAGGAAATGAACGCGACGGGAGAAGGCAGGCGACGGCCGTCGTGGCGTTGGCGGAAGCGACTCTTCTCCGTGGATAAGCCCCGCCACGAAGTGGTGGCGCCAGCTGGCAGGCGGGTGTTGTCGCATTGCGGAAGAGTGGGTGGAGATCGGGGTGGGGGTTCCGCGACACGAAGTACTGGGATAGGAGAGGAATGGAAGGTTTTGATTGGTTAATCAGAGTGGACGCAGCCAATGGCGTGCGGCCCGAGGCATCACCCATCGCCCGTGACTAATTTGTCGCTTAGTCTGCTCGATGTGCGGCAGCCGAAGGGTCTCCACGGGCGATCCCGCTGGAGACGCCGTACCGATTATGTATCAATATACAGAAATATTCGTTGCTGACAGGTTCTGAGCAACAAATACGAGGTACTTTGGTTGAGTCAGATGATATTTCGGAAAAATAAATTAATTATGGCAGTGTCGTTAGCTTGTGGAATTTTGTTACTGGGCTTGGGGGCGTGAAGCCATGGCGCGAGCAGCGACAGCATTGTTGTGTCGTTTGATGCCCCGCGCTCGTCGAACGAGCGAGAAGAGCTTGGAGTTTCTGGTCTGGAGAACTTGAAGTTGGCGAGATGGGGATTCGAAGCTGTTTGACGGCATGCGAAAATGCCAAGCGACTCCGGGGATCGGGGTTCCCCCCAGTCGCTCAAAGTATTCGGAGGTCTCGACACAAGTTTGAAGCATTTGGTAGTCGAGAGGTTTCTCTCCTGGGTGGCTTGACGAAAAAGAAGAAGAACGGAGAGAAGAGAAGAAAGAAACCGACGAGTCCAGAGGAAGTGCGGGATCTTGTTCTCGTCCACTGAATTTTTCAGGTGGTCTCTTTTTTCGGTGGTCCATTTGGAGCTCTCCAGTACGGTAGGGGTACTTGGTTGAAGAGCTCTGCATTGTTGGACTGGTGGGTATACTGGACGATTACGTCGAGTGATGAGTACGCTCCATTGCCGATTTTCCAACGGCAAAGTGGGTCGCCCTGGAGGGGCCACAGGGCGGTCAAGTGCAACTTCAGCCGACGCGCGTCTCAGGTTGCCTTCCAGCTTGCTGAGAGCTGAAACACGCAACTCCCGGGTTGTCAATGTCGGACGCAGCCAGTGTACGTGGCGCTCAGCAGGAAGAACCGCGTTTGATGGCTGTGAGATCTCGGCAGTAATCTGTCCTCCCCAGAAAAGTGTTCTGCGGAATATTTCCAACGGATCACCTGTCTGTGGAGCTACATCGCTCTCGCTGCGACACCTTATAGCTTTCTTGTCTGTGTTGCAGTGGAGCGTGCGGTGCTTTCAAGTTGCCTTGGTGGTGGTGCATCTCCTCATCTCCTTACCGCAATGAGACTCATCTTCCGCAAGCCGAGTCAGATCTGACACCGACCTGAGCCTTCTGAGCCTTTCGAAAAGAATCCAGTTTCGCACTGCCTTCTCGATGCACCTCTCGCCGAGTCGTCCAGGACTCATCTTCGTTTCCCGGTTGGCGTGCCCGTCTGTTCCGCTGCTCCGGATGGCGGCTCGTGGCTGTTAGCAATCTTTCTTTCGATCGGCTCGCATACAATAAGCAAGGTCTCCGTTGAGCTCGTCGTGATTGCAGACGATGTCGGCTCCGATGGAATTCCCGTGACACGTCGAGTTCCAGCAATGAGCCGGAATCCCAGACAGGCGGGTGCAAACTCAACTGCTGGCTACGACTGTCCGTCCAAACCCAAAACCGCATGGTCTCCTTTGTCGCGACCGGCTCACTCGGAAATTTGTGGGCTCACCCGAACCCCAGAAGTTTCTCGCGCCCCCCCCCCTCTCGCTGGGTCCTCCACCATGAGACTCGCGTGGCTCGCTGCCTTGGCCCTAGGCTCGGTGCGCGCCGCGGTCAACATCGACACGGCGGGCTTCATCGCCGACGGCGCGACCACCTACTGCCAGCAGGTCACGAACGAGAAGGACGGCAATGAGTTCCTCACGCTCAACACGAGCAGCGTCGGCCACTGCCCCGTGACCATCGAGATGACAGTTACCGTCGAGAGCTACACCATGACCATGACGGTCGTCGACGTGAGCTGGAACGTCACGGTCTCCACCGACCGCTCCAACGTTTGGTTCCCTGTACAGCTCGACAACAAAGGCAAGATCACGGTCTCGCCGCTGCTGCGCGCGTGCCCCGTGAGCTCCAACTGCGCCAACAGCTCGGATATTATCGTGCCCACACAAAACGGCGACAAATACGGCGGCTCGCTCGACCCTGCGGCTGGCACCAGCCTCGCGCTCTCGACCTACACGTTCCAGTTCCCGTCCAGCGGCGATTACACGATCGTCGGCGACGTCAATACAGTCGGCGCGTTCACGAACCTCGTGGACAACGTCGTCTTCCAGCGCTTCCGCGCGACCGTCGACGGCAGCACGACGCCCGGCACGATCAAGCCAGTGGAAGATCGCCTGGGTGCGGGCTTTGGAGCTGGCGGATCAACCAGCGAGACCCCGTCGCCCGCGCTCGATCGTGTGGTGCCTGCGCTGCCGTCCAGTACGGCTCATGTGACTGTGGATGCCCAAGAAGCGTCGAGCGGCGGGATCTCGACCAGGCCGAGCAAAGGCGGCACGATGAACGCGCTCGTCATGGCGAGCATCGGCGCCGTCGGCCTTGTGATCGGCGCCATGTTCTTTGTATCAGCGAAGAAGAAGAACATGCAAGACCCGCAACCCGTCGATCCGGCCGACAGCCTCGAGATCGGCACCATCTACCGACTCACGGACATGGCGCTGGATGTCCAGTCCATGCGGATGCCAAAGCGTCGCGAGGAGGAAAACAAAGGCAGCATTGTCTCCGAGCGATCGCTCAGCACGCGCAGCGACCGAAGTGGCAGCGGCTTCCCGTCATTCAGCACGATTCGAGACGACTCGACGATCCGCAGCGCGCTGGCCTTTGAAGAAGAGTCGAACGCGTCGTACCGAATTCCCGTCGGGGCACTGCGCACGAGCGAAGTGGGCGACGATCCAATGACGCTGACTGAGATGATGCCAACGTACGGGCGAACAGACACGATGAGGCTATCCGAGCTATTGGCGCCGCAGGACCGTCAAGGAGCCAACGTCCGCGTTCGAACAGAGAGCGACGCACGGTCCAGTGAAGGAGACACCCACTGGTTTTAAGTTGACCACCCCCACCCCCCATCATCCCGTCAAGGGAGATACAGGATACCGTGAGCTGCCGACCGAGCGCCGCGTTACTTGATGTAGAATCTGTTTGTTGTCCGTGTAAAGAACCAGTTGTGAAAGAAAACCAACCTAAATTAACATAGCTCTTCGCAGTGATGCCATCACTCCTGGTTATGAAGAGCCCGACAGAAATGAGTAGTACTTGATAGAGCTGGAACTTCAGGTATTGGAGCAAACTCCGTCGCTTGAGTATATCAAACCACGAAATTCGACGCTGCAAAAGCGTGTCCACGATCGCAGACTGGTAGGCACTAAAGAACCAAATATGGAGATCTTTTTATTAACTTGGCAACTGCAAAACTCACGGGAACGCGCACGATCTATGTCCATCATTCGACGCCAGCAGCTGCTCGAGATCGCATGTGGTGCGAGCCTTGATTGTCTCCCATAACCGAACGAAGACAGTGGATGATTAGAGCTCGGAACGGTCCTCGCCGAACCGGACGTCGCGGCATGATAGGCCCTCGGCGCAGCGGCCCACGGCCGTGGGGTTCTAACAGCACTCCCATATCCCGAACTCTCGCGAGGGAAGCAACCAATATACCACGCGATGCGTTTCGGCTGGCTCGCCGTGCCGCTGGCAGTCAGCTGGGCCTTGGCGGCTGCCGAGACAGAGCTTGACAAGTTCCGAGCCGACGGCGAGACGACCTACTGCAAGGTCACGAATGGTCTTCCAACAACGCCGTTCGCATCGCTCAACCCTTCGACGGCCGGCAGCTGTCCCGTCGCGATCTCCATGACGGTCTCCGTCAAGAGCTACACGATGCTCACGACGGTCTTCGACGTGGCGTGGAGTCTCTCCATGCACGCGAATCGGTCCGACGACCAGTTCCCAGTGAGCGTGTTCGAGAACACGACCACATTCGCGAGTACCGTGGTCGCGTGCTCGGTCGACTCGGACTGCGCGACATTGGAGGACATGGAGGAAGCCGCTGCCATCGAGGACGACTTCCCCGACACCGTGGACCTCGAAAGCGAGTCTCCGATCACGCTGACGACTTATCGACTGCGTTTCTCGCCCACGGGCGACTACGTGATCTCCGGCGTCGTCTCGATCTCCAACGACGACGGGAACATGGTGGACATCTACGCCTTCCAGCGGGCACGCGCGACAGCGAACCTGTCGACACCGCCGGGCACGGTGAGGCCAGACCATGCGGCTTTCACTAATCCAACAACGGACACTCTGACCTTGCTTCCTTCACCGAGTCAAGCGCTTCCCAAGCCCTCGGTCTCAGCTATCCCAGCCAGCACGACCACACAGAATTCCACTACCCCGTTGAGTACTCAGACCCCTGATCCAGCGCTGGATCAAGGCGGCTCGGCGCCTTCGGACACGATCCAGCAATCCACTACGAGCAAGCAGGATCCCGAAGAAGCTGAACCTCCGTCGGTCACATCGAGTGAAACGACAGCACCACTCCAGCCAGAAGTGGTCGTGTCGCTTCCGGTTGTGCCGCAGCCGAACACGTCGGTCTCTGAGAACGCCGAGAAAGGCGCGGCGCTGTCCTCTGGACATAGCTCCAGCGACTCGATGAACGTGATCGGAGTCGCCAGCGTCGCCGCGGTCGGTCTCGTGGCTGCTGCCGCCTATTTTACGGCACACCGAGAGCGGGAGTCGCCCCAGCACAGGGCGCCATCGACCAGGAACAGCGTATCTCTTTAGCGGCAAGGGCTCACTTAATATTATTCCCCACCACGCTGACGGAGCTAGTAGTAAACTTGTGTGAAGCCCTCACGGTTGCCCGTTGCCCGTCGTGCTATCTGTCTTTTACGAGTTGTTCACCCAGATGTACAGGAGCCGCCGACTTCGCCATCACCCGCTGTCATCCATGGAGACGATCCCGCCTTCTCAAGAAGCGGATGGCGCACTCGCTGGCCAGAGGTGTGAACCGGACTTTGGTGACCTCGACGGCGTTCCGCTGCCTGAACATTGGAATGACCGTCGACGTCGACACCGATCTGTCCAAATCCACCTCTTCCGTTTGGTCGCGCGTTGTCGTATTTTGCGGGATGGGTAATCACCGCCGTCACGATGAGACCTCGGTGTCGGCTTTCTACCCCCTCGAAGATCCAAGCACTCGCGAATCGCAGTCGCGTGTTGACATGCGGCTCGCGTGTCTAGGGCCGTGGCTCGCGCTTGGGATTCCACTCGCGGCGGCCAACCTGATCGACGACGGGTACTCTGCCGACGGCTCGACGACGTACTGCGAGCCAGCTTCGACTGAACCGGTCACAGGTATTTTCAAGACCGTCAGGGCTAGCAGCGCCGACCGGTGCCCCTCTCTCCATCTCGCTGTCGGTCTCGGTGAAAAGCTACACCATGGACTCGGTCGTCATCGGTGTGGCCTGGAACGTCTCTCTGAGTCCCAACACATCGAGCGTGCTGAACCCTGCGACCGCCAACGCTTCCGACGAGATCCCTGTTATCGTTCCGAGCGTGCAAGCTTGTCTTGCCAAGTCCTATTGCAAGACGCTCAGCGACGTTGTCGCCCCTGCCACGGAGAACACGTCCCATGCACTCGATATCGACGCCGACGAGCCGCTCAACATGCCAAGCTACGAGCTCAAGCTCGACGCAACGGGCGACTACGTCGTTCTCGCCAGCGCCGCCGTGCCAAGCCACGACCTCGTGATCACCAACGTTGTTTTCCAGAAAGTGCGCACGACTGTCGACGGCTCAACGGCTACGGGAACGATCAAGCCCCCGCCGGCGGGGTTTATGCGGCCCGTCGTGATCTCTAGACCGACCGCGAGACCCGAGACTGCTGCTCCCGCGCCTCCAACCACCCCGACGTCTTCTCATCTGGGCTCTCTCGACGGCCACGACACTGCGGTCGCCGCCTCCAGTCTAGTCCACCACAGCGCGACGAACGCGCTCGTCGTTGCCGCCATCGCCATGGCTGGAATTGTGGTCGCGGCGGTCGTGTTAGCGGCCAAACGGCGACGCGAGAGGGCTAATCAATGGACCACACCACGACCGAGAGCCGAGACGACTCACCCGCCGGTCGGAAACCACCGCAGCACAAAGTGTGCGAAAGGCATGGCCGTCGAACCCGCGCGGGGGAGCTCGATCGAGGGCGTCGCGATCCTGCAAAGTGCGTCGTCCCTGCCGAAGTGGAGCCCACACCAGCCGCAAGCCACCCCGACCGGCAACTGGCACGACGTGTCGCGAGCATACAAAGCGCGGCGGCCCAGCGACGACGAGGCCTTTTCCTTTTAGAAAAAAATGTTCAAGTTATAGCACCCGTACAAATATTTGAAATCGATCCTCCATTACTCCTAATGCTTGTCGTTTTCATGCCAAGCATTGCTCTTCCCCCATAGATGCATGGCCAAGTTAGATCTTGAAAACCTGCCGCACCGAGACTCGCTCAGGGGGGGGGGCTGTGGTCCATCTTGCCCAGAGGGACCCATATTTCAGAGTAGTAATGGGTGCCGACGTCCCATCCATGTGCTGAACTCTTTCAAGAAGAACCGGCGCTCTGTAAAAGACCAGTCGATGACTAGATGGGAAACGCTGTTTGAAACCACACCAGGTAATCATCCACTGTAGTCACGGCGCTCGCACGGTTTCTGTTCGGGTTCTCTGGCTGTGAGAGAAAGGTTTCCGGACCGGAAACAATCCGGAAATTCCGGATTGCTGCTGCTGTGTCACCACTGTACTGTACAGCGACTGTACTCGCGACGTGAAGTTACGACGATCGAGGAAGTGAACTGATTCTCTGTCGAATGCTTGAACCATTTCCTTCAACACATTATTGCATAGTGCGCTTTTGAAGCACCACATCAGGGTCTACATCGCTCCGAACTTACCTTGGAAGAGAGTGGAATTCCAACAGAAACTGCGGCAACTTCCCCGAACATGTTGGCTAGAAAGTGCGGCAGAATCTGTTGCTGTGATTGGCTACTTGAGTGGGCAACTCGCTTACATTTTCTGAAGGATCATAGCCGATGGAGACAACAACAGATTCAAGGAGTAGGGCCTCGGTGAGCAATCAGAGAATAGAGATCAGCACGCTGTAGTCAAAAAGAGTGACAGAGGTAACACAAAGATATCCCATCAATGACGCCTTCGCTAGGACCAAACGACTAACGCCAGCGCGCTTGGGGTTGCCACGCATTCCGCGGTCACAACCACTGCCTCGCGGCGGACCCTTCGGGTAGCTCCCATCGAAGTTGTCAATTGGCCGCGACGTATGTGCGTGCGTTTCATTGCCGTCGACGTTGTCGCCTGGAGGAACATGGCTAGTAAAGCTCCCGTTAACCGGCGGACGTCCGCCAACACTATTGTCAAAGCCCCCGCAAGGGTGCCCACCGAAGCTTCCGTCGACTCGCGGACGCCCATCGACTCTACTGACGAAGTCGCGAGATGCGAAACTTTCGTTTGGTGGGTGCAGTGGACATCCACGCAGGCGATTACCGTCGACGTTTTCTCTCGGAGGGTTGTGGCCGTTGGAACTCCCGTCGAAAAGAGGACTATCGTCGTGGCTGCCGTCGAAACTTCCGAGTGAAGGATATTCACCCTTACGAGATTCGGAATCGACGGCTGTCGGCTTTAGTTGATACTGTTTTCTTTTCTTGGATCGTCCGACGTAGCTTTCCGATCCTGGGTAGATCGACTAACTCCCTATCAATGGTACTACCGTGACGAAGAGCTGTGGTTGTTGCCTTTCAATTAGTCGGGAAGTTTCCACTCTCAAATGTCGTCCCTATAATATAGGGACGACTTCACGGACATATTCACGTATATATTATATACGTGAATTTGTAGCCATGTTTCGACTAACCAATCAGAGAGTCAGATTTGATGGACTTTCTAGACAATGACTTGTGTTCAGTATGAGCCGATATGACTAGTTCTGCTGCTCGCGTTATCAGCAGATACGCTGCCCATAGCCGCCCACGCGCAGGCTCAGTGTTTACCCCGAGAGCAGCTGACCTAGGAAGGAGAGTTCGAGTCTGCGACAAAATCTATCGTTGTGATGGGAACAAGAATTGTTTTGAACGTACAATTCTTCTCTGTGTTTTGACACGAAAACGTCCACTTCTAGCTGGAGAAACCCAATCCACACCACACAACAATCCTACGCATCTATCATCTGAATCCGTTGCGACAGTTACTCGCTCCACGCGAGCGACCGGCCCCCGGTTCCAATGACGACTGGCTGTCTCGTGAAGATCGACGGGCTGTGACGAAGTATATTGTAGCCGCCATGAGAGCGGCCACTGCGATCCCAGCGAGCACGATGGCGTTGGTCGCAGTCCCGTGGCTAGGCGCTATGCCGTTGCTGTTGTTTGCGTTCTGGGCGATGGCGTCTGTGGATGGATCTGGCGTCGTTGCGGCTGATACAGTTGGAGTCGGCGTCGGAGTCAGTGGAACCCACACCTCGGACGACGGTGGCGTGTCCGTCGTAGCATTTGCCTTCGTAGTGTTGTCCATAGCAGCTGGGTGAACGGTCCCCGGCAGTTCCAAGACGTCGGGCGAGACCCGCACTTTCAGGAACGCGTAGTTGTGGATTGGCTTCTCGCTCTCGATGTTGACTGTGATGTCTCCTACGATCAAGTAGGTGTCACCCGTCGGTGGGAGCCGCAGGCGGTAGGACGAGATAACGACCGCCTCCTTGCTGCTGATCTCCACGTACGAGTCGTACAACTCGTCGCTGGTGCCTCTCGGGAGAATCAAATCCTTCTGGGACTCGCAGTTGGTCTCGACTTCGCACGCCGTCAGCGTATCGTCGATGTTCATGAAGCCTTCCTCGAGCTCCACGGGGAAGAGCTCGTCCGAGCGCTTCTGGTTCACTGTGATGTTCCACTCGATGTCGAACGTAGCCGTGAGCGCCGTGACGCTGCGCATGGTCGCGGTCATCGTGATCGCCACGGGGCATTTGCCCTTGCTCGCAGGCGAGAGCACATAGAACGGCGCCGAGTCCGACGCAGCGACCTTGCAGTACGTCGAGAGGCCGTCGGCTTTGAACCTGGCGATCTCGATCGCTGCGCGCGTCGAGCTCGTCGCAATGGACGCTACTAAGAGCCACACGAGCGCAGCGCACCGCATGGCCGCCCACGTGTTGGAGTTTCACCGAGTCTCGGCGATTGCAATCGATCATGTCGGCTGCACAAGACCGCTCAATGGACAAATCATCCAGTTTAGGAGAGACCGAGTCCCACTGTGGACGCCCGACTATAACTGGTTCTGCGAGGGGTTTGTGGGGCAGCAAGCTCAATGAAAAGAGCCTGCAGTTGCAGACAGCAGACAGCCTCGCAGACCACACCAGACCACACTAAATACGGATTAATTGGACTGTTAGGAGCTCCATTAGGACAGAGCTGACGGTTCCGTGCACATGGACTCTGAGGTGGGGAGTGTCCACCAATTCTATCAAGGATCAAGACAGAGACACTGTTGGTTCTCTGTCTTGAGCGTGTTGGCAACACACCCCACAATGTTCAACCACCAGCGAAAGAAGGGCGCATCGTGCAGTAGAAAATACGGTATCTCTATTGAGGGGTCATGGAGCCACGATCCCACCCAGTTTTGTGCCCGCACGGTTGATGGATGACTTGGTCAGCAGATGGCCGAGTGGGAAAGGCCAGAGCGGAGGACTATCCCATGGCCGGCAGAGAGCCCTCCATGGCCGAAGTCGCCACACTCTGGCGGTGGAACCAGCGGCTGATGGACGATATTCTACTGGCTTCTCCATAGGGCAAACGGCCATTATTGTCTGTCTGCGCAATGTCGAGGGCCCCTGCCAACAGACCAAAGCAGAGCGTCGAGACTAAGTGTATTTATGTTGAATCCCGTGGGGCAAACGTTGAAGCGGCGACAGTCTCACTAGTGTAGACTCACCAAATCGATCACGAGAGCGTGGATGGCGAAGCCACCGCTCTTGTGGGTGAGGCTCTCTCGAGATGTACAGAGCCACCACCTGAGGAGGCGCTTCACAGACGATCTCGCGGACGATTCGACATGAGCAAACTCTCGGTGAATCACCTCAGCGACTGGGTCCGGCACCCATGATTCGTGCGGCCAACACGCTCGGTCGGCGCCGAGCGGCCGTATGTGAACACCATCTGAGCAACCGAAGCCATCCGCCTCGTCGTTCCTCGCGGACAACTGGTTCTGTGCGCGTGCCAGAGACCGAGCGACGCGCTCTCAGACATTAGGCACGTTGGGGGGCGAAGGGATCAGCTGGCAATGCTCTCATGGGTGAGCCCGTCCGGTTGGCGAGAGCGAGCTGGGCAGACGGATATTGGCTCAGGAAAGGCGACTGCCCGTGCAGATGGATAGAGGCATTCGCGAAACTCGTGACGAAGCCTAAAGCCTAAGAGTCGATGCGGCGCGCCGCCTTCTCTGCGGCGCTGGGCGTCGCGGCGCTCGGCGCAGCGCAAGCGGCGAGCCCGAGCGACTATGTAGCGGACAGCTCAACGACGTACTGCAAGGCCGCGCAGGCGGCGACCACGGCAGTGCTCAAAGGACTCTCGCCCAGTAGCACGGAAGCGTGCCCCGTGGCGATCTCCATGTCGGTCACGGTCGATTCCTACGTGACCTTCTCGACGACCGACTTCGACGTGGCGTGGAACGTGTCGGCGAATGGCAACTGGTCGAGCCAGACCTTCCCAGTGGAGGCGCTGAACGGCGCGCTCACGGTCGCGAACGCGTCGGTGATCGCGTGTCGAGTCGACACCGACTGCTCCAAGAAAGCCGACCTCCTGTACCCTCTCGAGTCGCACGATGTTCGCGACTTGCCGCAGCTCACCGTCGCCGCGCAGACGGTCAGCCCGCTCACGAGCTACCGCTTTCGGCTGCCGGCAACCGGCGACTACTTCATCATCGGCGACGTCTCGCTGCCGAGCACGGACGCGGGCGTCGTGCAGAACTACGTCTTCCAGCGCGTGCGCACGTCCTCGGATCTCGCGTTCATGCCCGGCAAAGTAGTCGCCGGACCGGCGACGGAAGACGGGACCCAGAACCGAGCGGCCTCGTCGACGCGCTCCACGTCGACGCCGGCCCCCAGTGACGACCAGGAGACCGACGCGAGCGAGAAGAAAGAGCAAGTGACCGCGGCCTCGGCCTCCAACTCGAAGACCTCGATCGAGTTCGGCATCATCGCAGCTGTTGGCCTCGTCGCCGTCGTGGCGATGGTCGCCGTGGCGCGACAGCGACACCGCGCGTGGACCAACAGCCAGGCGTCGAGCGGCGATTTCACCAAGAGCGCTTTGGACAACGGGAGCGTGGTCACCGAACCGGTGGCCCCAGTGTATCACAGCCGCCCACCCGCGAGCCGGCAGCCCATCCGGCGGTCGGCGTCCATGGGCTGGTCCGCGCCCAGCCAGCCCATTAAGTTCGGTGCGTTCGCTCGTAGCAGCTCCATGTCCGACACGAGCTCCACCGCCTCGAACAAAGGATACAACGCAAATCCGTCCGGATTATAATCCAAGGGACGCGGCGCCAACAATACACGTAACTCTCTGTCAACCGTCGTCATGCGAATCGCTCGTTGGTTTCCGCCTCGGAACGTAATACACTGAACTGTAGTACTATTCGGCGCGGTTCTGCGAGCCCACATGATCTGGCCACTGGACAAACTCTAGACATCCAGACCCCGCACGGCTGAGATTAACGACGTCAACATTAAGCCCCTTCCAGATGGATTGCGGTCTCGCGTCCTGTCCACCGTTCCCGTGGACTCGACTGAACCTGTGAGGTGAATTCGCGGACAGAGTGCGTGGATTACGGTCTCGCCCACTTCGCTTCAGAGCACTCACCGTTCACCATGGGGCTCCATGCTCTGGCCACGAAGCTCGCGCTCTTGCTCGCGATCGGCTCCTTGCCCACCAGAGCCGAGTCCTCCCTAGATGACTTCACTGCCGACGGCGCCACGACCTACTGCAAGCTCACGAACGGCTTGCCGACGGCGCCGTACGAGGCGCTCAAGACCACAAGCGTCGGCAAGTGTCCGGTGATCATCACGATGTCGGTCTCCCTCAAAAGCTACACGGCTCTCACGACGGTGTTCGACGTCTCGTGGAACGTGACGATGAACGCGGATCGCTCGGACGACGAGTTCCCGCTGGATGTGTTCGAGAATACGCTGGTCACGGGCGACAGCGTCATCGCGTGCAAGGTGGACTCCAAGTGCACCGACGAGGACGGTCTCGTCATGGCCACCGCGATCGGACCTGACGACGCGTTCTTGGGCGAGCTCGACGTGACGAATTTGTCTGTGATCGCGGTGATGACCTACCGACTGCGGCTTCCACCGACGGGCGACTACGTGATCGTCGGGGACATCACGACTGCTAGCCCCGGGGAGAACTTGATTGACAATTACGTCTTCCAGCGCGTGAGCACCGTTGGTGACGTGGACAGCCCACCGGGAACCGTCAAGCCGGCGCCCGTTGGGTTCCTCACTCCGACAATAAACGAGGAGACTGCAAGCCCAACACTCACAGAAGAGACCACGAGTCCGGCAATTGCTCCTGTCGCGACGACAGCTCCTCTAGTAGACCCGACGCAGCCAGTGGACGAGACGCCAACTCCAATGCGCACACCAGTTCCGTCGATCGCAGCCCAAGCGGCCGGCGACGATAACACTATCCAAAGCAGGACAGCGTCGTCGTCGTCGCACGACCCGGGCAACGCGATGACCGCAGGCATCCTCGCGGGCGTCGCGGTCGCCGCACTTGTGGCGGCGGCGATCTACTATGTTGTGTCTCATAAGAGAAACGAGTGAGAATCGGCGACGCCTTGAGTTGATGAGTACTGGCTTGGAGAATCAACTGCGCGAACGACGAGGGCATGACAAGGCGCTTGATAGGGTTCTCGCGTTGGAGCAACTCCGCACAAGGTCACTAAAGAACCGATGGGGTTCCCCAGTGTAGCCAGAAGGAAACGAGAGGGGTGGAGTTTGGCAACTGAAGTTTCGAAGACTTGAAAGACCGTTGGAGCTGGCCCAACGCGGTCCACGTAACGACCTCGTTCTGTACAATAAATGCAGCTCCGTGGATCATTCGGTTCCGTTGAACCTCTCATCACTCTAATTGCAATACCATTCGGACATCGGTTTGGACCTCGAGCTCAACGACCTCAACGCCGAGTGTTTTCTTTTCGTCCTGTTCGCGGTTGGGCGGGACTTTGGACTGCAGAGTCTTCTCACGCAGCCAGCCCAACCGCGGTTGTCCTCGTTGCGCTCACCACGGGGCTCTCTCCGGCCATCGCTTTATCACTGGCAATTAGCTTGCTCCTCCGCATCTGAGTACGCCAACGACAGCGCCACGACGTACTACAAGCTAATGAATGGCAGGCCCAACCCGCGCGTTCTCGACGCTCCAGACTGACAGCAAGTGTCCGATCACGCTGACCATGTCGGTCTCTCTCTAGAGCTACACAACGCTCACGACAGTGTTCGACGTACACTGGAACGCCGCGAACTCGCCCGAATCGTTCAGGCGAAGAGTTTCCGGTGGACGTGATCCGAAACAAACGCCGTGATCATGTGCAAACCGAAACATCAGAGCTGTGGGAGGAGACTTGATCAAAAACTACGTCTTCCAACGCGCCGCCAGCCCGCTGGTCACAGCACAAGTCACGAGTGACGACAACGTCAGGCGAGCAAGATCTCCGTCAATGGCCCAGGCAACGCGAGGATCCTCACGGGCATCGCTGCTGGCAAATCGCGACGGCCAATCATTAATAAATCATTAATAAATGAGTGAAAAAAAGGCCCCGCACTACTCGTTTTGCTTGTGAAGTAAATTTCACAAGCACAACGAGTAGGGCGGGGCTTTTTCAGAGTCACTTGGGGAGTAGAGCGGTGAACTGCAGAAAAAACTACTGATTGTTTACGTACCGAAATGATTATTGGAATGTAGCCATCGATTTAGGAGGCGTTTGCTGGATGTAAAAACTTCAAAAGCAGCCGTGTACGATGGATGAGCGCGATAATCGTTTGCGAGGTCAGACAAGGACCGATACGGTGAGTCCGAGTACGTTGACCAGACTCAACAAGCAGCCGAGGCAGCGTCGAGCGTTGTGTCTTCCTCACCCACTGTCTTCAGGTCGGTAGAACAGGATGCAGATGGCTATCTCTTGGCTCACTACTATCATTTACATAAAGATATGCAAAATTTCAGTTTAGGAGATTTGAAACCCCCACATGGCTCCAGTGATTCTGCATCTCGATCTACCAGTATTGATAGTTAAATCAGTTTTCACATCATCCCAATATCTTGGATGCAACAGAGCGATGGATGGCCCCATTATTAGTGGATTCCTGGACGCCATGCACACCGAACGTATTGAGATGGACCCCCCACTCGGCACTTGCGATTTCCAAGCACAGGAACCAAACGTCGATGCGCTGCTGCAGTGTACTCGCGCTGCTGGCGGCCGTCGTGGCCGTCGCATGTGGTGAGACGGAGCTCGACAAGTTCGGAGCCGACGGCGCGACGACCTACTGCAAGAAAACACGCGGAGGATTCGTGTCCAGGCTGTTCGCGTCGCTCAAGCCGCCGACCGCTGGTAGCTGTCCTGTCGCGATCTCCATGACGGTCGCCATGAAGAGCTACACGGCAGTGACGACGGTCTTCGACGTGACCTGGACGGTGTCCGCCAACGCGAACCGGTCGGAAGCGAAATTCCCCTTGACTTTGGCCAACAATGCCATGACGTTCGGCAGCGACGTGACTGCATGCACCGTCGACTCGGACTGCGCGACGAGAGACGACATCGTCGGCTCTGTGGCCATCGGGAACGAAGGCTTCAAAAGTGACTTGGGTCTCGACAGCGGAGACGCAGTCGCGATGATGACGTACCGGCTTCGACTCCCTCCGGCAGGCGAGTACGTGATCGTGGGCCACGTATCGGTCAGGGGAGAAGACGAGGACCTTGTGGACAACTACGTCTTCCGGCGCGTGCGAACTTCGGGCGATCTCTCGATGCCGCCGGGCACAGTCATGCCGCCACCAAACGGTTTCGCGGATGCACCTTCACCTTCGCCGACGGGTTCTGCCCCGTCAAGTCTCTCGCCGACGTTAAGTGACTTGACTGCCTCCGTAATACCAGTGTCGTCCGAGCCAGCCATCGCAAGTCGAAGACTGACGCGTCGAGTGCGATCGGAGTCGCGAGCATCGCTGGGATCGGCGTCGTGATCGCCGTGATCGTCTTCGTCGCCAGGCACCGACGCAAAGCCAGAGCCACGACAGCGAAGCCAAACGCCCAAAGCCTTGATACTCTTGATAGCCACGAGATGACCGAGTCGAGTGTGCCTCCATTCCACCACCGACCGCCCTGCAGGAGGGGCGATTCGCCAAAGTCGAGCTACTTCACCGACGTCGACACGAGTGGCTTGTTATCGCACAGTCGATGGGACTTCGAGGCCCCGCACCTCCAAACCTCGGAGCCCAACAAGACCATGACGCTCGCCGAGCTGTTGGCCACGGCCGAGCGTGAGAAACCGACCAGCTTGTCTACTACAGGAGAGCCGACCTGGCGCTGATGGCTGGCGCCGTCAGCTGGGCAGGTCACAGAGAAGAGTTTGTGTGGATGTGGTCGAAATGTAGCATCGGTGGTTGTCCCGAGCGATTCCTGCGAATCGCAGAGCGTCGACCAACGAAGCCGGCGCGCTGCAGCTGCGAATGCAGCCTAAAGTCCAGCAAGCTCCCATCAGATGGAAGCCCTCACTGGGGCTCCACCACACTTTGATGGGCGAGCCAAAATTTGCGCGATCGCAAAGATCATGGGTGACATAGGCGTGCATAAGCAAGGCATCCATCACCTAATTCAACTGCCCTTCACCACGGTACTGTACTGGGACAGCCCCACATCGTGTTGATGTCGCCTTTTCGGAGTACTCATCACGGCAGCCATCACTGTGAGGCTGTCCGCCGCGGCGGTGGTCGATGACTGACAGAGAGCAGGGGCCATAGAGAGAAAGTGTATCTTCACCTTGCTGGAGCTTGCAATCCGAGGTTGTGTGTCTTGAAAAGATCCTTCAAGTCCTACTGTGCCGAGCCATCCAGCAGTGTACAGCACGCCTGAAGAGTGTCTTCATTTGACTACTCCGCCTCCCATCTGTGCACAAGGTGGACGTCTTTCTTGAGAACCGTATGGCGCATCCGTTGTGAAGTTCTGATATTGACACAATCACTGGTGGCACAGTATTATCCGTATCCTACATCGTCGGACAGACTCGTGAGAGGTGACGTCGTCGTCGATCTTCGTGATGAGCTCAGTTTCAAGTAGAAGCCAGAGAGCCTTCGGTGGATGACACAGCGGGTCGCCTGGCTGAAGGAAGGCTTCTCTGCTCGCGACTCGAGTCACTCGCGATTTCGGTCGACGATTAACATGCGCGCAGCCTTCGTGGCGCTGCTGCTGCTGGCGCTCGCGGTGGCGCTGGCGGCGGCCGGGAACCTGATCACGGACGGTTACGTCGCCGATGGCAGAACAACGTACTGCAAAATGGCCGACGACGACCCGTTCGCGGATGTCTTCCGCACCGTCGACGCCCGCAGCGCGGACAAGTGCCCGCTCTCGCTCTCGATGTCGGTCTCCGTGAGAAGCTACACGATGGAGACCGTCATCTTCGACGTGACGTGGTCCGTCTCGCTCAGTCCCAACTCGTCAGACGTGGTTTACCCAGCAACCGCAAGAGCCGACGGCCAGGTCCCCCTTATCGTGCCCACGATTCAGGGTTGTCTCGTGGAGTCCAACTGCGAGACGCTCACCGACCTCATCATCCCGAAGCGCATCGGCAATCGCAGCGCCGGCATGCTCAACACCAGCTCCCGTGCGGCCGTCGTGCTCGAGAGCTACGAGTTCGAACTTCCGGCGTCGGACGACTTCGTGATCGTGGGGAACGCCGCCGTCAGCAACCGCAACGGCTTGGTAGAAAATCTAGTCTTCCAAAAGGTACGCACGGCGTCCGACGGATCCACGTTGCCTGGCACCATCCGGCCGCCAGCTCCAGGCTTTGCGAACCCAACTCCCAGCCCCGCACCTTCCACTGTCCGTTTGATCCCAACGCTCCCAGGCGCCGCAACGCCAGAGCCGTCAACACCGCCTCCAGCGTCTATCGCGCCAGCTCCATTAACGCAGCCCCCGATCCTATTGACCCCACCACCATCCAAGCTGGATCCTTTGAATGGCCAAACGACGGTGACCGCATCCTCCGGCGCGAGCCATGGGAATGCGCTGAACGCACTCGTGGTCGCTGGCATCGCTGTCGTCGGAATCGCCATCGCAGCCGTCGTCGCCATGATCAAAAACCGGCGCGAGGGGGCAATTGGGTCGCCACCGCGAGCCGAGTCGATGCGGCTGCCGCGAAGTAACCACCGCAGGTACCCGGTCGGAGGAGGCGACACCGTCAGTGATGAGCTACCGACTCTTGAAGGCACGAGGAGCGACAGAACGGGCGGTGGGTTTGTCGTCCTGGACACGATCCGAGAGAGCTTTGTTCTTCTTCAGAGCGTGCCGAATATCGTCCCTGGCCAGGACCACGCCGGTGGCGAAGCGAAAGAGGACGATCGGCATCGAAGAGAAGATGCCGAAAAGTATAGGTTCTAGTTTTGTGTTTTCGATAACGTTATTCGTCGTCTGTGGCGTATCTACTGAAGTGCCATGTCGTAATGTAACTTCTACAAAGGTGGCTCTAGTGTTCTCGGATGAATTGGAGCGATCCAGCTGCAGTACTTGGATATAGAAACTACGCCCATCAACCTAGGACTGATCTCACAGCCCCCCCTGCGATCACAAACGGCAGATCCCCAGACTTGTCGGCCCAAACAATGTTCAATCTGTTGACTGAAACACCAACAAACAATTCAATTTTAAGTTAGCGTACGACAATGCGTACTGCACGTTCGACGCGAGCGGGCCAGCCATCACAGCCACACCGTGTCTTCATCATGGGTCACGATCGATTGGCTGTGGCGGTCTTTTCGTCGGCGGCTATGAGACCTGTGGGATTTGTTGCGATCACTTGCCATCATCTCGGACAGCGTCATGGCTCGGTCGTGGTGGTCTCTTCCTTTGCGCGACTTCTTACTCTTGGTCGTCAACATCATCTCGGACATGGTCATCGGGTCGTCTCGCACGGTATCCGTTCGCAACTGACCCACGGGGATCTTATAGGACGCGAGGGAATCCTCGCGGATCACGAAGCGAACCGAGTCGTCTCGGATGGTGCTGAACGACGAGAACCCACTCGCGCTGAGTTCACTTTCGGCACCAGTTGACTCCATCATCGAGTCGTTGACGTAAGGGTGCGGCGCCTGGGCGGGTCGATCGTGCAGCGGCGGCACCGGCGACGTGCCGTCGATCTGGCCCTTGTCCGTGAGCTGGTACATGTCGTTGCTGTCGAGGCTGTTGGTCAGCTCCGTCACCTTCGGGGGCTTCTGGGCGTTTTCTTTCCGTCGTCGCTGCACGAAGAAGAGCGCGACGAGAGCGAGAGCGACGACAGCGATGCTCGCCAGCACGAGGGCGGTCATCTCGCTGGGTCCTGAGCTGGACGACGACGCAGTCTCCTTCGCGGAGGCGTCCTGGGAGCCTGGCTGCGATGATGACGACGACACCGGGAGCGTTGACACGACCCGCTCCAGCGACCCAACCGGTGCTGGGGTGGCGACCGTTGTCAGGGGACGTGGCGTGTACACCGGATCCGGTGCCTGGGTAGCGCTCGGCAAGATCGTACCAGGCAGTGTCGAGCCGTTGGACGCGGTCTGCACACGCTGGAAGACGAGGTTCTCGACCGTGTCGACGCTGTCGCTGAGAACGCCAACGTTGGCGACGATCAGGTACTCGCCCGAGGTAGGCAGCTGGAACCTATAGCTCGCGAGAGTGATCTCGCCGCCGCGCTGGCTGATCTCGAGGCTGTCCGGGCCGTTGCCGATGACGCTCACGGGCTTGACGACGGTCTTGGTATTGTCGCAGTCCGAGGCTGTCGGACACGCCTGCAGCAAGGGCGTCATGACCTTGACCTTGCCGTCAACCACGTCGGCCGGGTACAGCACGCCCGACTTGTTGAGATTCAGCGACACGGTCCAGCTCACGTCGAAGGACGCGGCCGACGCCGTGGCACTTTGCAGCGCGACTTTCATCGAGACCAGCAGCGGACACTTGCCCATGGAGCTCGGGTAGAGCCCCATGAACGAATAGCTCGAGAGCCCCGCGCCGCCGACCTTGCAGAACGTCGTCGCGCCGTCCGCGCGGTACTTGGCGACCTCGCCCTGAGCCGCGACGCCCGCCACGAGCCCCGCGGCGAGCCACCAGGACGCGAGACGCATGTCGAGGCCCAGTGCCTCCGCGCCCGGTCCACGAAGTCGGTCTGAATCTCTCGCGACGTCTGCTGCCCGTCGAAAAGCGGCTGCGACATCCAGTGCATGTGGATAACTTGAGGTGTTCCCAGTCGAATAGCCACGACGGCCCGTCTGCTCGTTTCGGTCACGCGCGACTCATCACCCACGAAGAGTTCAGCACAAAAATGAGACCGTGGCTGACGCCCATCTCCTTCTGCAACGAGACACCGGCGAAACCACCACGTGCCGCCGAGGGTTCTTCTCGTCATCTCTTATTACTACCCACCTCGGACGATTTCCTTCGTCGAGGACGATGGCGGAGACGGAGCGGACGCCCACCGTTCCGAGTTCTAATACCGAATGATACTAGGAAGGCTCTCTCAGGGATACTACTAGTATACCGGCGCCGAGGCACGGTTTCACGAAGGACTAATCAGCGGAACTCGGACGTGTCCTGTAATCGATTGCTGCGCTGGCGCGATGGCAGTCGCCGATCTCTCGCCAGTAGTCGATTTCGACGGAGCGCTGATGTGGAGATGCGGCTCGCGGCGCTTTCCTGGCTCCTGGTGGTCGTGGCGCCGGACTCGACGCGCGCGGCGACCAAGGTCGACAGCTTTGAGGCCGACGGCGCCACGACGTACTGCAAGTACACGGACGGCGGTCCCGTGAAGCCTGTTGGAAAAGAACTCCGAGCGCTAGATCGTTAGACCAACTGTAGAATCGAAGGGGGGACTTGAGCTCCACGGGTGTTTTTGAGAACACCATTCACAGCGCTACTTCTAGACTCCTCCTGCAAGCGATCTTTCTGCGAAGTAGCACTAACACATGCACACAGCTCACTCAGTCTCGGCCGTCTTGCCTCGAAGGCCGATGTCCTTGGCTCGCGACCCTTCAAGTTGGGCTGTCGGGTTCAATATGCACGGGCGGGTCGGCCCTTCTGGTTCATCCGGATAATTGATTCGTATCCGGATTCCAACAATGCCGTTCGACGCGCTCTCGCCTGACAGTCGAGGCAAGTCCCCGTGACCATCTCCATGAAGGTCTCCGTTCAAAGCTTCACGGCGCTCACGACGGTCGTCGACGTCGAGTGGAACGCCACGGTGAACCCAAACCACTCGAGCGAGCTGTTCCTCGTGGGCGTCTTCGAGCACATGATCGCGATCGGTGACGATCTGGTGGCGTGTCCAACTGTGAGTCGCGCGACGTCGTGGTGAGCGGCTGCCGCCGAAAAGCATTTACGTGATCGTCGCTGACGTCCCCGTCAACACCAATTTCACGAATGTGGTCCACAACGACGCCTTCCAGAAAGTGCAAGCGGCCGGCGACGTCGTGAGGTTGCCAGACACAGTCAAACCGTCGCCGCTTGAATTCCTCACTCCTGCGACCAAGCCAGCGACGCCACGTCCGATCGACGAATACGAGTGGATCCCGGAGACACAATACGCCCACGCCTTCTCCTCCTCCACGGGCCGCGTCGACTCAGCCCAAAACACAAGCTCCGCTTACACCAAAACCCACACCCGAGGCCGTCGCGCAAAGCGCTTTGAACGGCGGAGACAAGTCGTTGCAGAGCCACGGCAGTGTGACCAACGCCATTGTGGTGTCGGGGATCGCAGTGGCAGCTCACGTCGCCGCCGCCATGTACGTTGCGATGGCACGTCGCCCAAAACCCGTGACCGAGAGGAAGCGTCACATCCGCGGACGTCTCGATTAGCACAAGCAACTGCCGCAGCGGCTCCCGATGACTTCAAAAAGGAGAGTTGCGTGCAGTGCAACCGCTGCGTCGAGTTCCCTGCCGTTGACACGATCGCCGTCAGAAGTTGAAGTTGCACTGATAACGAGAAAATGGCAATGTTGTCAAGGACTCTTACAATTATTCCCGCTTAGAAATGATTCAGAAGAAGTACTTTTTGTGGTATAAGGAAACGTGAAACATAATATGCCGCATAAAAATACATATCGTATTTTGCAATGCATTTTGAGATTGTGACATCTGGACCACAGCATGGTGAGCGTTAGCGCCGGCATGAAATCGCGTCGTAACAACCCCAGAATCCAGATACGAACGCGGTGTGGAGTTAAACTAGGACACCGTTACGATCAGAAAGCTCACTCCCGCTCTGTATATTCTCCACAGGAAGCAGTTCGGCTCTCGCTCCACCAGTGAATACACCACTGATCGCGTCACAACCTGCTGCAAAACATCGGACGGGGCACCCACGACGCCATTCGTTGCCCACTTCCGAGAGTGCGAGCAAGTGTCCCGTGGCACTCTCTCTCTCTCTCTCTCTCTCTCTGCCGGAGAACTTTAATAGAACAACTACCCTTGTGGCTGCCACCGCAAGGCGAATACGAGGTCGTCGGCCATGCTTTTGTCCGGACCGGTGCGGAGCAGCATTCGATTGACATCTACGTCTTGGAACGAGTGCGCGCCACAGCCGATGCCAACACAACGCCAGGCACCGTCAAAAACCACCATACATGGGGTCCCCCACTCCCGCTGGCTCCAACGTCACACTACACCGGCTCTGTCAGTGCAGACGCTGTCGACAACGACAGAAGCTCAGCCCACACCAACGATGTCGAAGCCCACAGCTTACGCGGCCGCTTCGAATACCGTAAATGACTGGGTATTATCGTCTCCTATCCACGGCAATCCTCGCGGGCATTGTGGCTGGGGCACTTTTGGCAGCCGCCGACCATCAAACCGTGGGTGAGATAGCGAACTGAATACTCAGGCGATAGGTTGATTAGTCCGGAGTCTGCGTTGAAGGATACAAGTGAGGTTCAGTAATGGATTCAGAGCGTCACTCGCTGTTTGGAACCGAAGTAAGCAGATAGTCCACTGACTTTTGGGCCTTCATCTCGCTGCTGCTGCTGCTGGGGGCCACGCAGGCTGTTGTAGCTGTTGAGTCACCGGCCCCAGCTTTTCGGTCCAACCGATGGCCTTTAAACAGATCTCAAACAGTATTGAGTCGCTTGGGCAAAGTACTATTCACAAGGACAGTTGTTAAACGACAGAGCCCGGATCTCCTTAAAAGGTTCGATTGTATCGTTGGCCGACGAACGGGGGCGAACGTCAAGACATAATCAGCAGGCCCTGGAGGAGCCGGGTGATTCGGCTCGGATGGTCTCGTGCTGGCCCAAAATCCAATACGGTTGCCCATCAACGATTGATCAAAATGATCAATTATAAAGTCGTCGTATGGATCAACAATTGGCCAAATTGTCCAGTTGATGATTAAATCATCCATCCGAAATTTTGAGGCATGTGATGTTGCGCAGTGTAGTGAATCTGGGATCCCGAGACCAACTGCTTCCTCAAGAACGAGATCACGTCTCGCTCGGATTGACATGGCTCTGAGCAACTCCCAACTATACGACACTAGGAGAAATTTGCCCCCCTCCACGTTTTTCCCCATAGTATAGCACGAGCAGTGTCTTAGCCATCCATTCTTCTGCTTCGAACTGCAGCAAATGCCTGAAGCAGTGAAGGTCGGGCTGCAGAACGTCCACCTACCCGTTAGCCATCAGCTTGGTGGACCATACGGTTGATCCCCAACGGCAGGATCCATCAGCTCCTCTAGTTCGACCGGACCGATATCTACAGGTACTTCACCATTACCTTTACCCGTCGTCTGCAAGCTCAGCGCTGGCTGCCATTGCGCGATGGGCTTCGTTACACTCGCATGTCTCGTGTTGCTGTCAGCGATCAGCACGGCGATCGCGGTTGAGCCCGTGGACGTCAGCAAGTTTAGTGTGGATGGCGAGACGACGTATTGCAAGATCGCGCCTGCGATCCCACCACCAAGTACGTATACCGGACTCAACACCACGAGCGTCGGCAAATGCCCTGTCATCATAAAGCTCTCAATCGCCGCGGTGAGCTTTACGATGACCTCGTCGATCTTCAACGTTTCGTGGACAGCGTCCGCGAATCCAAACCGATCCGCCGCGGACTTTCCGGCCCGCGTGGAAAATGGAAAGATCCGCGGGCTCCTGGCCTCTGTCTACGCCTGTAAAGCCGGCACGGCGTGCGAGCGCGACAGTATTGTGGTTCCAGCGACGATTTTGCGGCTCGTGGACACCCAGTTTGATCTTCAAAACCGAGAGGGCGTTCCGCTCGCGAGTTTCCTGCTGGAGATTCCGTCCAAGGGGGACTACGTGATAGCTGGCGAAGTGGTGACTGAGACGGGCGTGCGTACTGACCAGGGCGTTCCAAAAGTCGTTGGCTCGATCGCTTTCCACCGCGTACGAGCCGCGTCAGAAGGATTCACGCTGCCTGGAACGGTCCGCCCTCCAGTCGCCGAGTTTGCGATTCCAAGTGCGAATTCGCCCGAGGTCCTAACGCCAAGTCAAGTGGAAATGCCAGTGGCTGCGGACTTTGAGGACGGGACAAACTCTACGAAGACGAACGTGACCTCGGACTCGACGTCCAGAACGATTCACCCAGTGATTGCACTCGTGATCATCGTCGCCGCCGGGCTCGTGGTCGCTGTGCTCATAATGACGTACTGGCGAAAGAAAGACCAATCGGCGTACACTGAGTCAACCGACGCTCGGCAAGTCAGGGTGACGCGGCCTCGAGTCGAATCGCCGGTTCCTGCATTTCGCGATCGCCCACCAGTGCAAATGATGGCGGTGCCCAATGTCGAATCGATTGGCCAGAGTGCCCCGTCGGTGAACAGTTTTTTAGGGAAGGAGAAGACGTCGTCGCTGAATGACAGCTACCAAAGAAAGAGCGAAGGCTGGTCGATCAGCTCGCTGAACGAAAGCATGATGCAAAGTAAGATCTCGTTCGGCGACTCGTCCGAATCGGCCAGTGGTGGAAAGAAACCGCGGCTTTCGGAGGAACCGAACGGGAGTCGGACTTCCTCGGAGGATCTCGAATCGTTTAGCTCGTAGGCATGGGTCTGACGAGTGCGAGAACGTAAACGAGCGCTACCGATCGCTCAGTGGAATCAGAATAATGCAACTTACCGGGCTTTTCCCGACGCTCTGGTCTTGTTGGGCCTCATAATGGCCTGGGCGGCGTCCTATCCACCCAATTTTCCGTGCTGTCCATCATGCTGATGCTGCAGTTCATGAACTGCGTAGTCGGGCAGCTCTTCAATGTTGGCAGGATCTTCCCGCGCCTTTACCCAAAGCACTGGAACATCGTGTTTGCTGCCATTTCGTCATGCACTTGGCTACGCTCCTGTGACTGGCGCTGTTGTCGGTGATCAACTCGGAGGCTCGCCGCCGACCCCGTGGATTTCAACATTTTTTATTTTATTTATTTATTGCTGTTAACGCCAGTCGCGCTCAGGGCGGGCGCTGCCTCGGCCCCGCAAACCGGACGGCCCCGCACCGGGGGCCTGCCACCACAGAAGTAGTGCTCCGGCGGTTGTGGCTGCACCCCTACTGATTCCAAAACTTCGACTCACGTTGCAAGAATATAGG
>JAADVR010000455.1:0-28375 GCA_023335855.1 Pythium scleroteichum | reverse complement strand
TGACGCGGTCTTCGACTATCTCTATCCATGGGGCTCCGACCACAATGGCGGCGCGCGCATGAACAAGACCCAAGTCAAGATATCGGACGGGACTCTCACCCTCACGGCGACCAAGGTCAAGGGGCAAAAGCCGGCAAAGCACGGTGGCAAGACAATCCCGATCAACTACTTGTCTGGTACTGTGCACGCGAAACAGCACTTTACGGTCACGAAAGGAGGTGGCTACGACTTCTCGGGCGAGTTCCGGGCCACCACGACCAAGGGCACGTGGCCGGCGTTCTGGCTCACGCCGGTCGTGGGCTGGCCGCCAGAGATCGACATGGCCGAGTGGAAGGGTTCCGGCAAGATCTCGTTCAACACGTTCAACACGAGCTCGAAAGTGGCGGCCAAGGACGTGACGTACCCGGATCCAGGCAAGTTCCACTCGATCAAGAGTGAGCTTCGTGATATCAACGGCGCCGACGTGCAAGTGAAGTTCTACATGGACGGGAAGCTCGTGACGACTCAGGTTGGCAAGAACTACGTGGGCAAGGCGTTCTGGCTGTGAGTCTGTTTTGTGTGTCTTGGCCTGTCCACAATTTCTCGAAACGGATTTTGTTGAATGTTTTCCACAGGATCATCAACTTGCAGATGGAGGGATCTTCTGACTCGCCGGGGCCTACGCATGGTACGTCTCTTTGCTGGAGTTATGCACACGCGTGGATACTCAGTGGTCCTCCCAAACGCAGACACGCTCTACTCGGTGCGAAACCTCCAGGTTGTCCGCTACTGTGGGTCCACCAGCCAGTTAGTCTCCTTCGGATTGCTTGTTCTGACGTTCACCGTGATAGGTGCTGCTAATTCCGAGGTCCCGGCTTCGAATTCCGAGACTGCCTGAATGACTGATTTGTATTTTGAGTGCTCTTGGCTTGGGGCTCTTTACCTATGAGCATCGCTTTTTTGGATAATTCGGCGAGTTCTCGCTACCAGAAAGGATTATTTCATATTTCGCTTATCTTGTCACCACTCTGCCGCGATGACTGTAGAGCCATCTGAACTAAATCGGTGTCCTCCGTTTGCCACTGAATGGTCTCAAACTCTTTTGATTCCTGGGTAGCTAAAGCGGCCACGTTAGAAGAGTTGATGTCGACCCCGCAAATCCTGGACCAGCGCTTGTCACCCCCTGGTGCAGTTGCATCGAGAAGCAGAGTGAGTTCCATAGAACGAGACGTGGGTGCTCGTGTTTGACAGTCGCGACCGCTCCCAGTCCAGGAACGCTTTAACGTTTGTCTCTTCGATGTACAAGTACCGGAGACTCGCGACGTTTGACAAGGTTGGAACGGCGATAAGTGGGCCCTAGGATCACATACTCGGTCAGTACCATACAACCCGGCTGGATTGCCTTGTTGCCTGTAGCAGCGAGCAGGAGCCCGTCGATCTTCAAGTGGCATAATGGTTTTTATCTGGACAAATCCAGACCAAAATCTCATTCTAACATCTTTTCGCTAACTTATTTCAGTTGTTGAAGTGATCGTCTGCGCAAGCCTCCACGTCGGGATGCCGAGTGGAATGTCTCCCGCGCACACCACGAGAACAGAGAAAGACGTGGCGTTCAGGTCGTTATTGGCCATCTACTGATCGCAAAACGGGGTTCCGTCATCTGCACGCGAGATTTCTGGATGGTAATTGAATGTCGTGTCGTCGCGAGCGGCGTGATTCCGCGTGGCCTGGGGAGCGAGTAGGCGAGGCGTGCTGCGAAGTGAAGAGAGCAGCAGATCCCGGATGATTAACCGGCTAAAAGCGCCCAGCCCGGAGCCAACGAGGAGATGCGGGGGTTCGTTCAGCGCGTTTATCACCCAGTCGTTGTCTTGACATCTACTGGTGTTCCGGTCTGGCATCGTGGGCTGAATTCAAAGGTCACTGGTACCCAATCGACGAGTGTCAGGGAGTAGCCTTGGTACGTTTGCAGCGCCAGTTCGACGGTTTCTCGACGTGATGAACTCAATGAGCGATGCGACCATCCCACTCACCACAGGCGAGTGGGAGGAATAGACTACCTCCGCGGTTACAACAAGATACGGCAAATATTGTCATGGACTTTAGCTTTGGCCTCCAAGCATGTCATCCGTTCGACTACCCTCCCTTGTTGGAGACTTCGGCCCGTGCTCCTGTGTCTGGATCCATGCGTTTTGTGCAGGCTGCTAGGCGTTCGCTGGCTTGGTCTACTGTGGCGCAACGTCAAGGCTCTTGCTGATAATACTCGAGCAGTATGACGTCGCGCATCCTACGCAATACTTTATCACGATCGCAGCATGTATCTCCTCTTCCATTGAACAACGCGCTTCGAGTGGAGGTTAATTGGCCGTCACACTCGGCGAGGAAACTCGCTTCCGCCACGAAAACACAGGGTTTTATCTGGTAGGAAGCAAAGTCGTAGACAAGATAACTGCGTGCGGCAAATTTATTCACCGGCACTTGTTCTCGCGAAGTGCTTTGGGGAACATTGCGAGCACGTTGCCCCGAGGATTTACAGTCTTGTTTTGTTTGTTTTTCAAGCTTGTCATTTCTGTGCAATACAAAACGACTCTAGTACACTACATCAATTGTCGAACGCTCGTGATCATGATCCCCTTGGGTTTCGTTGCAGGGTCCGTGCTTAGACGAGTGTGACGGCTGTGGAAGGGGTCAGTGGACCAGCGGGTTTGACGACACCAGGTTGAAACGCAGCACGGGATGAAGGTGATGGTTCAGGAGCAGCAGTCGTTGGTTTGGGAGCAGCAGTTGATGGTTTAGGAGCAGGAGAAGAAGATGCTGGGCTTGGGGCAGCACTCTTTTTGTTGTAACTGATAACCTTGAGGTTTCGCACCGAGTAGGGCGTGTCTGCGTCGGAAACACCAGTTATTCAGAATCCATCTATCACGCGAGTGCATCCTTCGAGTGAAGAGACGTACCATGCGTAGGCCCCGGCGAGCCAGAAGATCCCTCCATCTGCAAGTTGATGATCCTGTGGAACACCAACAACACAATACGTTCAGACAAAATTGTCAACTGACCAAGACACCCACAACCGACTCACAGCCAGAACGCCTTGCCCACGTAGTCCTTGCCAACCTGAGTCGTCACGAGCTTCCCGTCCATGTAGAACTTCACTTGCACATCGGCGCCGTTGATATCACGAAGCTCGCTCTTGATCGTGTGGAACTTGCTTGGATCCGGGTACGTCACGTCCTTGGCCGCCACTTTCGAGCTCGTGTTGAACGTGTTGAACGAGATCTTGCCGGAACCCTTCCACTCGGCCATGTCAATCTCTGGCGGCCAGCCCACGACCGCCGTGAGCCAGAACGCCGGCCACGTGCCCTTGGTCGTGGTGACCCGGAACTCGCCCGAGAAGTCGTAGCCGCCTCCTTTCGCGACCGTAAACTTCTGCTTGGCATGCACAGTACCAGACAAGTAGTTGATCGGGATCGTTTTACCGCCTTGCTTGGTCGACTTTTGCCCCTTGACCTTGGTCGCCGTGAGGGTGAGAGTCCCATTCGATATCTTGACTTGGCTTTTCGCCATGCGCGCACCACCGTTGTGGTCGGTGCCCCATGGGTAATGGTAGTCGAAGACCGCGTCAAACTTGCTCTGCGAGTCGAAGCAGTCGGGCGAGATCACGACTTCACTGGCGAACAGCACGTTCGCGTGCAGCGAAGCGAGCGCCAGCAGGAGCAGAGACGACCACATCACAGTGCGAGAAGCAGCCGATCGGGTCCCAGTCGAGTTGTGGAATGAAGAGTGTCTCTGCGCATGCTTTTACCATTCGTCGACGCAGTCATGAGAAGATCTCCCTCTGGAGCCTCGCACCCATAATGATGGATGATGACGGAACCGGTTGAGTCAGTTCATGCTCCGTCATCATACAGATGTAAATCCTGCGCTTGTCCAATCCAACGAGATGGACACACCCTGAGCTGAACGGATAAACCGAATGCTTTCCTGGCATCAAGATGTAACAGCCAGATTCAATTGGAACCAGGCGGCCAGACCTCCCAGCTGGAGGCCAAGCCCAGTTGACTCTCGTGGAACTCAGCACTTGTCTCCACAAGTTATGGGTTCGACAACTCGAGTCTTCACGGGTCGTGTCTCCACCAAGTGCAGACAAGCCCCAGCTTTCTTTTCGTTGACTCTCTTTAGAAAAAAGCCGAGTCCGAGTGAGAAAAACAGGGCGGTCGGCGGTGGATCGCGGACGTTTTCTGAGTGGAGGTGGATGACTTTCGGGTGGCGATAGATAACGCCGGAAACCAATACAGTACACTGTAGTTGAACGGCCAACCGACAGCTGCTTGTGAGTGGAACTGCTGCGGGACGCAAGTTCTCGAATCGTGCGCCATCGCCAGTGGCTCTGTCGTGGGCACGAGCCTCACGTCAGGTAGAAGCTAGGATCCGGGGCCAGCAAGGCTAGGTGTGAATGGATGAGGCAGTACGAGTCGAACCGCCTCATCCACGCTTGATTCTCTTCAGCCAGATGGCGCCCCACTCAATTATGATCCGGTTTGTACCGGTTCGTGGCCGGTATGAACAGATGCATCTTGTCTCCCGACAGTGCGCTGTTGCTCACTGACTTTCCTTGAGCCGAGCAATGAAGGCCGCACGTTTTCGTTGATGGACCACTATCGCCGTGCACGACACAGAGGTTGTGTGGGACAGCTTCTCCCTCCTGTTACATTATACTGCAGGTCATTCAGCCATTTCTATCTCAATAATCCGAGCTTCACCGCACGCGACGATGCTCACGAATCTCCCATGCAATACTTAATTTAGCGCGATCGCACCCGTCCACTACCTCATCGTCACCTACTATGCTTCCTCTTCCACCTAGACTGAAGAACGATGTTGAACTCTTACCTTTTTCCCCAGAATCCAAATCATCATCTCGCTGGAAATCGACTCCTTCCGGGCATGAGGAAGAGATTTCCCATCGGAGCTCGACTCGCCAAAGCTCCCCTCGCCGGTCTCTCGGCTCGGTTGCATCACCATAATATGAGGACCCGTCACTCCACCCACCAAGTTTCTTGTCAACGAGAGCACCATGGCGCCGACGGGTTCTCGTCACGCCGCTCGTGCTGGCATTGACCATTCCATGTCGTTGAGTGGTGTGTGCCTGTTCCATGAGCCAGACCAAGGTTTCGCGGCGAACAAGGTGAAAGAAGGCTCGAGCATTCCTTCGCAAGAGCAGGCATTTGACTCACTCGCAGCCCGGGAGGACCCGCCAAATCGATTGAAACCCTTCTATTTGTTTCCGCCACACCAAAACCTACCTCTAGACGTCCGTCGCCAGCTTCTTGACGTCGAAGAACGCCTTCTCCATCTCTTTCGCCTCGCTCTCCTTGCCGACGATCACGACCTGCGACGGCGGCTTCTCGCTGAAGTAGTGCTGCGCGACGTCGACGAGCTGGGCCTTGGTCAGCTGCAGGTACTGCTCGCGTCGCTGCTGCCGCATCTCGTTCGTGATACCACGCAGGAACGCCATGCGGCCCTTCATGGACGGCGTCTTGGGCGCATCGATCGACGCAAAGATCGACAATAACGCCTCCTGGATGTCGCGGTCCGAGAACGAGCCGTTCGCGGCCCACGCGAGCGTCTTGTCGTACGCCTCGAGCGTCTGGAACGTGTTCGGGTCGTAGTGCGAGCTCAGCGAGAACGTGCCTTCGCCCTGCGACACGCCCGAGCCGTACGCGCCGCCCTGCTCGCGCACTTGCTGGTGCAAAAAGCACGACGACATCATCTGGGCGAGCACCGAGAGCGGCACGTGGTCGGCGTGCGCGAACGACACGGACGGCATGGTCTCGACCACGAAGTTGACCGAGATCGGGAACCCGAAGAACGTCTTGGGCGACGACGACAGCGACGGCAGCTCGCCGATCCCCGGCAGCGAGCTGTTCTGCGCGGCGGCCTGCAGCGGATGCAGCAGCTTCTGCTCCAGCACCGACTCGACCTGGCCGCGCAGCTTGTCTTCCGTCACGATCGAGAGCCGCATATTGTCGGGCGTGAACACGGCGCGCGCGATGGTCTGCAAGATCTTGGCGATCTCCACGAGCTCGTCGTCGCTCGCCTGGGCCCACTTCTGCAGCTGCTCGACGTGGGTCAGGCCACCGTAGATCTCGTCGTAGAACGCCGAGTCCGTGAGTCCCACGCGCGTGCGTTTGCCAGCGAACGACCCGCCCGACGACGAGATGGCGTTGCTCGCGTTCGCAGCGCCCATCTGCAGGATGATGCGGAGCTGCTTGAGGTTCTCCGGGTCCAGGAACTGCGTGTCGGTCATGAGCTCGAACAAGATCTGCAGCGTCTGCTCCATCTTGTGCGGCAGGCACAGCGTTCCGAGCAGCAGCGACTGCGAGCTCGAGGTCGCCGCGTCGAAGAGCGACGGGTGCGAGAGGCCCGAGCACGCGATGCCGCCGCTGCAGTTCTGGATCTCGGTCGGCAGCACGTCGTAGCGGAGACGCGAGGTGCCGAGCGAGCCGAACACGCTCGTGAAGAGCGGGATGTACAGCTGATACTCGAGCGGAAGTCGCGGCGAGCTCGTGTCGCACAGCAGGCGGATGTACGAGATCTCGTTGGTCGTCGGCACCTTGACGAACTCGGTCTGCACTGTGCTGCTGCTGCCCAAGAAGACCTTGTCGATGCTTTCGAGGTCATCGGCGTTGAGCTTCGTTGGGATATCGGCGAGCGTGAGCGTCGGCAGCAGCTCAACCGGCTGCGGCTTCTTCTGGTACGCGTCGAGAGCCTTCGTGGTCTTGGCGATACGGTCGAGATCGTCGTTGGACTTCTCCATGAGCAGCGTCGCGAGCTGCTGCGCCTCTTGAGTCTCTTGGTTCTTGACGAAACGCTCGTTCGGCTTCATGAGCAGGTGGACTTCCTTGAACTCTTGGTTGTTGAGCAGGTAGTCGCGCACGCGGTGCTCGAGAAACTGTGGGTTCTTCTTCATCTCCTCGTCCAAGCGCTCGAGCAGTGGATTGAGCTCGAGGTTCTCCATGAGGTCACCACGGTGGGCCCACACCGAGCTCATGCCGTGCATCAAATTCATGCCGAAGTTGCCCACGATGTGCTTGAGCGTGAGCTCGAGCTGATGCAGCAGCGCGTCCACGCGCTCCTTCTCAAAACCATTCGCCACGACCGATTCGTACGCCTGCTTGACCGCCTTCTGGATCTCGGGGATCGCGTGCTCGCCCTCAATGCCTTCGACACCGACGCCAAACGTCGAGTAGTACGTGGACGTGTCAAAGCCCGTGCCGACCGAAAAGTCCTGCGCGAGTTCCGTGTCGATCAGCGCCTTGTACAGCGGCGACGACGGCCCGTTCGTGAGCAAGTAGCCGAGGATTCGCCACACAAACGTCTCGAACGGGTCGGTCGACGAGACGTCGAGGAACTGAGACATACAGAACTTGAGATTCGGGTCGCGCTCGCCCTGTGCCGCCATGTTGCTCGTGGGCCCATCGACGACCAGCAGCTCAGTCGGCTTCTTGCGACGGATGTCGAACGGCGCGCTGTCCACACGCACGGCCGCCGAGTCGTCGCGGTACTCAAACTTGGACAGGATCTCTTCGTCGAGGTACTGGAGGTGGTCCGTGAGCGACATGTCGCCGTACGAGTAAAAGCACGCGTTCGACGGGTGGTAGTGGTTGGCGTGGAAGGCCTTGAGCTCGCCGTACGTGAGCTCCGGGATGTGAACCGGCAGGCCGCCGCTCACGTGGCCGTAGATCGTGCCATCGAGTAGCGCCTGCTGGATACGCGTGCCGAAGAGGTTGTTGGCGTCCGACATGACGCCTTTCATCTCGTTGTACACGACGCCCTTGAACTGCAGCTCGAGCTCGCCGCTCTTGTCCTCGACGATCTCGAGGCGGTGGCCCTCCTGCTGGAAGTCAAGGCGCTCAAGCTTGGGAAAAAAGACGGCGTCGAGGTACACGGACCGCAGGTTCTCCCAGTCCTTGCCGTTCACGGTCGAGAACGGGTACATCGTGTGGTCGTACGCCGTGAGCGCGTTCATGTACGTGTTGAGGCTGCGCTTGATCATGTTAAAGAACGGGTCGCGCACCGGGTACTTCTGCGAGCCGCAGAGCACCGTGTGCTCCAGGATGTGCGCGATGCCGTTCGAGCTGTACGGCGGCGTGCGGAACATGACACTAACAGAAATATCTCTCCTGAGCTCAATATTGCGCCCAAGCCACTCGCGACGGCGCGCACCTGAAGACGTTGTTCGTGTCCTTGGCGTCGATGTGCAGGTACTTGGCCTTGGTGCGCACGTGCTCGAGCTCGAGCGCGTCGATGTTGTACTCGGGCACGCTCTGCTTGCGCACGAGCTCGAAGTTGTGGTAGCGCTCGCCCACGCGCAGCGCCGCGCAGCCCTCGCCTCGTTGCAGACGCAGCGGACGCGCCGCCGCCGCCGAGCTCAGCGAGCGGCCAGCGGCGCGCAGCGAGCGAGCGGTGCGCAGCATGTCTCCCGACGATCTCACTTTGACTAGCGGCTCCCAGAGCCAGGAGCTACGCAGAGTGAAGATCTGTGAACATCACTCTGAATGCGGTTACGCTGTGAGCATCTGGGTCATGTACGTTGAGATAAAACCTAGATCTATGTGTATATGTTAGGTTTGTTTGGCGTTTACATGTTGGGAAAAAGGGGGGTGGTACTGGTGTACAAATGGGTTCGACTAAGAAATTTTCAGCAGACTGTGACAGGGTTCGGTGGTCTCGGCACTTGGGTTGTGTGTGTGGCCAGTCGCGTTCAGGGTTCGTTCCGCGCGCCTTCCAGACGGTCTCGCAGGCCTCTCCATGAAGAACCCGCCGGACAAAGTGCCATCTGCAAGCCGACAACCAGACTCTCGGGACGTCGCAAGCCCCTCGAACGAGAGGAAGACGAGTACTGGTATTGACAATCGGCAACACCTCTAATGCGCAGGAAGCGCTCGCTCGCGGCGGCCGCGGCGGTCGCGCTGGTGTCGTCAGTACGCTCGCTCTCGCTCAACGGATGGCACGCGTGTGCGGTCGACGGCAAGACTGTCTCGGCGGAATGTGCGACCGTGAGCATGCCGCTCTGCCACGGCGACGTCTGCGACAACAGCGAGAACCGCACGGTCGAGGTCTTCGTGAAGCGGATCCCGGCGCAGAGCAGCACGAGCACGCGCAACTTTTGGTTCTTTCCCGACCATCCGTTCGCCATGTCGGTCAAGGATGGTACGTCCACGACTGTTCAACGATTTCTTAATATGGATGGGCCCCCACCTGACGGCTTGGGTTTGGACGTATCATAGTGGAACAGCAAATGGTGTTGCTGCACGAGCAGCTTCTCGGCGATGTGAGCGTGTATCTCATGGACCAGCGTGGCACAGGTCGCAGCACGCTCTTCGACTGCGAGACCTCGCAGGCCACGGCGTTGACGAGTGCGCAGGGCATTCTCTTGGCGCCGAGCGAAGTCGGAAGTTGCGCTGACGCGCTTCGCACGACGTTTGGTGAGCACTTTGCCGCTGCGTTTTCGCTCACGAACGCCGCACGCGACGTCGTGACGTTTATCTCGACCTTCCAGGCCAAGACCAAAGTGTTTTTGTACGGCGTCGGTTTCGGAACGCTACTAGTAGAGCGAACGATGCATTTTCCGAGCGAAGAGATCATTGGATTCGTGTTGGACAGCACGGCGACCACATCCGGAGGCAAGAAGAAGGATTTTCCGTATCGATCGCGCGCAGATAAAGACTTTGGTGTCGTTGCGAAAGACTTTTTAGGGCTCTGCGACGACAATAAAGCGTGCTCAGCGAGATTCGAAGGCAAAAAGCTGAATCAAGTTCTCGAAAAGGTTCTTGTAAGCATCGACAGCAGCGATGGAGCATGTGCTACGCTCGCGAAGCTCCTTCGAGGTAATACTTCCGAACCGGCTTCGTATTCCTTGCGACGTCTGCTGGCAACGATGCTCCAGGAAATGGCTTTGCGGCCGTTTATTCCCGCGGTCGTCTTCCGTCTCAACCGCTGCAGTTCCACCGATGTCGACGTGCTCTCGCAGTTCATCACGAATATCCAGACGTTACTGTCGCTCCAGCAGTCGCAGTTCGTGGAAGCCAGTGGAGCTGGCGCATCGGTTCTCGTGTTCGATCTGATTCAGTTCTCTGAGATGTGGGAGTCGCCACCTCCGAATGAAAACGAGCTCATCAGTCGGTTTGCCAAGACGCTGGTCAGCCAGGGAGTGGGGTATGGCGATCTTGAGCGATACTGCGCATTCACACGAGACAGGACGAGCGCCTGCAGCAGGTTCTCGGTCAATAGTTCAATCTCGCTGAGCTACAATCGAGACGTGAACTGGAACAAGGGCTCCAAGATCAAAGAGCAATCGAGCGTGTTGTTTCTCGCCAGTCGCTTCGATGGCGAGGCTCCCGTGACGTATGCGCAGACGCTGTCAGACGCACTCGAGGGCGAGAGTAAAGCGCTGTTGGTGTTCGAATCGGCGGCCCACAACGTGCTCGTGAGCACACCGTTGGTGGCCAGCGAAGACCGATTGTTGGACGCGACGCCATCGTGCACACGCAGCATCCTCGCGTCGTTCGTGGACAACGACGGCGACCTCACGAGCTTCGATACCTCATGCATGACGCAGCTGCCGTCCACTGTCAGTCTGAACATCTCTGAGGCACTGAGCTCCCAAGTGCTCGGCGTTATGGATCCGTTCGACGGCGTCTTACCGCAGCCCAACACAAGCTGGAGTGCGAGTCGAGCCAACGATTCGTCGACGATCTCGACGCCATCGCAACAGACCAGCGTGGGGTCGCTCAGTGGAGACACTGCGTCGATCGCCAGGTCTCGAGACCGCTACCGCACGGCCTTCCTCGTGTTTCTCGTGCTGACGGTCGTGCTGATTGTGGTCGTCGGCGTTTTGCTGTATCGCGCTCGCAAGAAGAAGCAGCTTGAGGACGAAGAGGTGCAGCTCCGCAAGATGCGAGGCGACATGGAGGACGACAACGTGGACTTTTTGCGAGATCTCTACAACCCGTCGCCGTCCGAGTGGTTCAACTACCGCTCCAACCGCATGCACCTGTAAACCGCAGGGTAGAATAGACTGTACAGTAGTAATATCATAGACGTGTACTTTCCGAGACGCGGAGGTCTTTCCAATGGCAGACTGCAATATGGGGGGGGCTTGTTCGTCGAGTCACGCTGTGAAGAGCCACTGCTCAACCGTCTGGTTCGTTCAGCGGCCCTCCATAGCCAAGTAGTGGGAGGCGGTCAGGGGTCGGTACACGACCACGAGCACCGGTCGGTCGCGCGTGAGTCCGAGGCCTCGCAGCGACGCACCTGCTTTCAGTCGCTGACCGGCGAGCAGTGCGAAGCCGGACGCGTAGATCCAGATCCTACAGGCCTCGGGGCAGCGCACAGGGAAGTCACAGCAGAGGTTGGCGGAGAAGAGATCGGTGTTGCCGTCCTCCGTCATGAGCAGCAGCACTTGGCTCTCGGAGAGGATCGTGCCGTCCGGGTCGGCGAAGCGGAACCAGACCAGGCGAGACATGGTGGTAAAATGAGGAGGGAGGGAGGAGAACGTTCCTACAGAACGCGAGAGAACTGTCATGATGCCTTTGATTGACGGCTTTCAAGGAAGTTGCCGTGCGCCATCACTCTGAGGAGATCTTGACAGTCACTCTCCTCGTAATCGGTTCTGGCGACTCGTCTTGCAGAAGAGCAGCGTTGCCCTACCCCGCGCCACATCCAACTGGCTGAAACTGGCGACTTCGCAAAACTGTACATTCTGTTCCACTGATCGGCTGTCGTGCGTACAAAATCCTACGAAAATCGGGATAAAATCCCCCTGTCCCAGCTGGTCCAGTCCTAGAGCGCCCCCACAAAAAATTCGCAGATGACCGTTCCGTTGCCAGCAAAAAAACCATGCCAGCGACCGTCATCCTCGAGTTGACCGCGCTTCTCCCGTCAAGCCAAAAACCCAGCACAAGGCAACCCGCACAATCTTTTTTCGCTCTCCTCCTCCTCGTCATTTTGCTGCTCTCCGCTCCGCACCCCTCGCGCGTCCCTCCTCCATCATGAACACCATGGACCACTGGGTCGACTCGGAGTTCGAGGACTCGCCGCGCTCGAACGACGACATCTCGTCCATGTTCTCCGACTCGCCCAACCACGGCGTGACGCTCGCGCAGCGCAAGGCCTCGGCCGCCAAGCCGCCCATGTTCCACCACAACCAGCAGCAGTACCCGTCGCACGCCGAGCTGCTCCAGCAGCGCCAGCGCGAGCAGCTACGCCGCGGGCTCCAGGCGTCCACGTCGACGACGCCGAGCGCCGCCGCCATGGCGAACCCGCGGCAGCAGTACCGCGCGCAGACCGACCCGACCTCGCTCTACCAGCGCGTACCCGTGGGCATGGTGCCCGAGCGCGCGGCGCCGCTGCTGCGCACGGCCAACGGCGCGGCCCAGGCCAAGAAGATGCTCGTGCGCCGCATCGGCCAGGACTCGCTCAAGATGCTCACCATGAGCTGCCAGGCCGTGGTCGTGCGCGGGCCCACTGGCAACTACTACGTCTACCACCTCGAGATCACGAGCGACTACTACAAGCAAAAGTGGGTCGTCTGCAAGCGCTACTCCGAGTTCTACCGCCTGCGCAAGAGACTGCTCGCCAAGCTCGCGGCCCACAAGAAGCTGTGCAACTGCACCAACTGCGACACGGTCGGCCACTCGCTCAAGGAGTTCGGGTTCCCGAGCCGCTTCGAGTTTCTCAAAGACAACGCCGCGGTCGTGGCCAAGCGCACGACCGGGCTCGAGGAGTTTATCGTGGCCATGTGCTCGTACATGGCCGGCGACGGCGACTTTGACGTCTGCGCCGAGATCAACTCGGCGCGGTTCCTCGTCAAGGAGTTTCTCCAGTTCCCGCTCGACCACGAGTGCCACCACGTGCGTGCCGTGCGTAACCTCAAGTACGTCGACCCGCGCGACGTCCACGTGGACACCGAGTCGTGTCCGATCTGCCTCTGCGAGTGGCGCGAGCTCGACGGCAACCAGCTCGTGCTCTCGCCCTGCGGCCATTTCTTCCACGAGAACTGCATCAACGAGTGGTACCGCACGCGCTTCGACTGCCCCATGTGCCGCACGATCGCCGGCGCCGAGTAGGAGCTGGCCGAGTGTCGTGTCTCTCCACCCCTGTGTCGTTGCGTAGGTCTCTGCTAGTCGTCCGCTAATCAAAAACTGTTTGCTCGTATGCTACGCCTGCTTTAGATTTTGGACGTTGGCTTACCTGGTCTCGTCCGTACGGACCTGCTCGCGGAGTGTGGTGCCTCGATCGAGCTCGTCTGGGACGCAGGCGACAAGGACCGAAGGAGACGTCAAGGCGGACTCAGCGCCCGCCAAGGTCTCAGAACAAAAGGGCGTCGCCCCAGCGAACACCACCAGGAGCGAGCTGGACGGGTCGGGATCCCAGGCCCACGCTGGCAACACGGCCAGGCTCGTGGCGTCGACGGCCAGCGTCTTGAGCGTGATGGCGCTTCGCTCGAGATGCTCGGGCAGGTGGTCGATGGGGTTCCCGCTGAGAGCGAGCGACAGCAGCGACGGCGCGAGCAGCGTGCACCGAGCGGATGTGGTTGAAGCTCAGGCTCAGCGCCATCGGCGCGGCCTGGACGAACGTGAGAGGCACCGCACGCAGCTCGCTCATGTCGACCGTCAAGTCCAGATCCCGCGGCCACCGGTCGTGGACGTCGGACGGGATCGTCGCGAGATTCGTGGCCAGGAAGGTGAGCCGAGCGGCGCGGCGTGGGAACGTCGGCGCGAAGAATGCGGGCGGCAGCGTGCCGTTGGCGAACTGGGTCCGGATGAACGACGCCCAGCTCAGCTGCGGGTGGGCCGCGTCGGAGAAGGCAGCGTCGTCTCCCCAGTGGACCACGCTCGCGTTGTAGACCGAAAGCTGGAGGAGATTCGGAAGACATTGCAGTCGAGGACCGAACGCGACGTGGCGGCAGTGGCGAATGGAGAGCTCGCGCACGCCAGTCGCTCGAACTCCGTGCAGGAACGCGTCGAGCTCACCAGCAGCTCCGCTGAGCTCACGGTGCTTGCAGCAATTGAACTCGGCGGTCGCACACGTGGGCTTGCGCGCGAACCACGGCCAAACTCCGAGCCCGCAGTGTGCCGGAGGCCGCACGCGCAGCTCCGAGTGCAGGTGGGCGACTAGTACGAGCAGGCCGACAGCGCAGAAGAGTCCGTGGCCAAGCTTCACCAGCTTTGTGCTGCGGTTAGAACTCGGTGGACATGGCATCTGCTTCGGGTCGTGGAGGCTGCCAACGTGCTCGTTAATGTCTGGCGTGCGTAGCGGAACAATGCCGTGCGTTTGAGGAGCCAGCAGACTGCGCACGTTGCGTAGGGACGAGAGCAAGCCGATCGCGAACACTAGTCGGCTCAAGGCATCTAGTCACGAGCTGAAGAGGACGTGCGGGCTCTCGTTCAGCGTCGTGATGAGCCAGTCTCTGTCTTGCCAGCGGTCAGGATTTAGATCCATGATGCGCGGCACGATATCTCGAACGTAGCCGAGCGCGAGCATCACCGGCACGCCGATCGACGACACGAAGTCCAGCACCGTGTCGCCGAGCCGACAGAGCAAGCGCCGGGTGGGTTCGTTGCGAACCAAATGGTGCACGATCGCCGCGAGCCAGCAGTTGAGCACGAGCACGCCGACGAAGAATCCTTTCAGCACTCTCCTCGGCAGCACGAGGCTCATGGCGTAGCCCTGGTACGTCAGCAGCGCCAACTCGACGGTCTCTCGTACCAAGAAGGCCTGGTTGAAGTGTGGGTACTCGACGCCGAAAACTCCTCGCCGCGAGAACACGTGCTCGTACACGAGACGTCTCCACCTGGAGAGCCTGACGAACCCTTGGTATCGCGCCAGTTTCTGGAAACTAGCAGTCAATCTCCCACTGGCTGTTGGCGTCGGGAACGACACGAATCGACTTGCGTGGTGATGGATCCGTCTCCACACGACGTGTACTACCCTATAAGAGAGGAAGTAGCCGTGGCACGCCGCGAGGATCAAGTGCACGACGGCGATGGCGCGGAAATTGCGCGTGGGAAGCGTGACGCGGTACTGCTCGAGTGTTGCCATCGACGCGGACGATGACGCACGATGGAAGACCAAGCCTGCGAAAACATAATAGACAACGCAGAGCACGTGGATCGCGTGGATGGCGATGCGCGCGAGCGTGAGCGACCGTGGGCCGAGGTGCATGACAAACGACTCGGCTGCATCGGCGTTGCTCAGTGGCATCACGCTTGGAACTGGTGCGATCTCACAAAGCGGTAGTCTCAAATAGGCCGAACCGCACTCCTTGGTGGTGTCGGAACCGGCCGAGTTTGATAAACCAAGGGCGCCTTCAGGTCTGTTGCTGAGACGAGAGATGAAGCCACTTGAGAAGACTTCATCTGGCCACCATCCTAGCATCTCTTTGAAATACGAGAGCCAAGAAGAACGTCTCGGCCGAGGCATATGAGCTGACGTGAAATTTGCGGCTTGAACTTTATATATGTCTTTCGTCATAAAATGCGACCCCGACAAGAGCGCGAAGGATGTTCAAACCGTCCTCACGGTCTGTGCCGCCACGATCTTCTCGCTCTTGAGGTCGTCACAATGGATTTCCCATCGCCAGCTCACAATCACCCGCCAGCTTTCGTCCTGACGCCATGAAAACTCTCGGGTCGCTGTGGTACTTTATCCTCGCGGCGGTCTGCATCTCGCACGGCGTCGTCTCTGACGAGACTCTTAGTCCTACGACTTGCCCACCCGAGAGAAAGCCAGTCTGCGCCAGCGACGACGTCACCTACGCGAACCAGTGCCAGTTTGAGGTCGCGAAGAGCAAGAACCCGGCGCTGGAGGTCATCTATCTCGGTGAATGCTGCCCCGATGCGTGTCCGCTCACGGTCGAGAAGGTCTGCAGCTCCACCGGAGAGACGTACACGAGTGCCTGCGAATTCCTGCGTGCGCGCTGTAATTCATCAAGCAGAGAGCCTCGCATCGTCGCCCGTGGCCCGTGCCACGTCAACTGCTCGCACTTTAAATGCGACGAGGAAGAAGCCGATCCTGTCTGTGGCTCCGACTACAAAACATACAGGAACGAGTGTGCGCTGAGGCGAGCGCAGTGCGAGAGTGGCAGTGAAGAGAACCCGTGGCTCACAAGCAACAGCTCGTGCGATGGCGCGCCGCCAAACAATACTCGAGACTCGCTCGTGGGACTGTTCGACATGCCCGTATTTCTTCCGACTGAGCTTGACGACGAGGGCAACGAGCCGAACGGCGCCACAGCGACGACGGCGAGACCAGCCATTTCCTCATGTCCTGGATCAGGTTTCCAGGTCTGTGCGAGCGACGGAGTTTCGTACCGAGACGTCTGCGAGTTTGTGTCAGCTCGCCACCTGAACGGGACCGTCACGTTTGTGAAGCTGGGAACGTGTGTGTCAATGAACGACTCGGCCGGGTTCCCGGACTCGACGACCTCGATGCCGCCTCCAACTCTGACAATGTCCCAGCCAGACCAGTGCGACTTTGCGTGCCCGACACCGGATCGCTACGACCCTGTCTGCACGACGGACGGCGCCGTCTACGAGAACAGGTGCGTGTACGTGCGTGCTTTGTGTCGCGACGCTGCGCTCTCGGCGGCGTCTGCGGACAACTGCGACCCACTCGTGCTCCCGCCGTGTCCGACGCTTGCCGTCGCGTAGACCGCCAGCGGTTCGCAAGTATTTATTACAATTCACATAAACTGTTTTACACACTGTCTTGGGGTCATACAGGATACTTGTCTTGCTTCAGCTTGGCCGCGAATCTGTTCACGGTTTCCCGGTCAGGAGGATCCTTGGAAGCCTGCCTCCAGGTGAGACTGCAGCCGTGCCGCGTGAGCCGGGGCCATGCACTGCCAAGATACCCCGTATAATGCCTCGCCGTTGATGTTGAGGAAAGGGCTCCTATTCCAGTAGTGTGGGTGGCGCTTAGAGTGGATACTTGCTCTGGTCAACCACACCGGCGTACAGACCGAACTGGGACCCCCAGTCACGCGCGCAGAATGCTTTCTGCTGCATGGGCGTTAGAACCGATTGGTTGCAAACCGGACTAGTGTAGAATGATCCCGCGCCAGCAGAATCCTGCCGCTTTGCGACCCATGACTGGGCCCAGTCGGGTAGAGAGGCCACGTTGGTGTGCTGCACGAACAGTTCAGTCAGTGCTGACGTGTCGAGCGACGAAGGCAATCGAGAGATTGGATTGCCGGACACTCGAAGCGACATGAGACGGAGCGACTGGAAGACTTTGTCTGGGAGATCGTCCAGCCCGTTGTCTGTGATCCAGAGCCGCTTGATCGGAATGAACCCGAACGAGTCCGGTAGCGACTGGAGTTTTGTGTTTTCCAAGCGGACCTCGATGATCCCGGACGTGGCTCACCGCCGGCCGATATCTTCAGGGAAAGGAGGCAACGTGGAGTTGAGGATGAACAAGTACGCCAGACGCTCGGGCAGCTCACTGTGGAGCAAGCCGTCGGGTAGTCGAGTGACGTTGCAGCTGTGGACGCTGACACTCGTCATCACAGGATGAGTGCTCTGGCGGATCGCAGTACTCGTCGACCAGTTGACTAGCGTGCTGTTGGCGATCTCGACGGTTCCCAGCCATCGAAACTGAACGAGCTGGTGCGGGATGCTGAGAACTGGGCAGTGCATGAACACGACCTTGGTGAGCACAGATCGTTCTAGGCGGTCGAGTGCGGATCCGGCTTCGCCGCTGATTCCTAGTCGATAGCAGTTGACGTATTGCACAGAACAAGTTGCGTTGCTTGGGAGCCACGTTCTCGAGTAGAGTTTGCAGCCTGGGACTTGTACCTGAGCAATTGTGTTGGCGCGAATGTGGATCGCGAGTAGAACAATCCCCCATACCGCAACGCAAGCGGTGAGAAAGTGAAGCAACCGGCGCTCCCACTTTTTTCGCAGGCGCGTCATTGGCGGCAGAGGTCTTAAGGAATCCAGTGCGTCTGGCTCTCTCGAGGTGCTCTCTCTCGACGACGGGCTCATGGATTGGATGGTGACGGCCGACGGGATACGTCACGAGTCGCTTGAGCACACGCAGACAGCTGAAGATGCTGTACTGAGGCAGCAGCGACGAGACGTAGTCAATGTTGGACGTCACGAGCGTCTGCTTGGCCTCGGAGACGGCGTTGGCGAACCAAATGTCGTCCTGAACGAGGTTCGTCGGGAACATTCCGGTCCTCCAGTCGAAGATCATCATGTAAGGCACCATGACGCAGACGGGCACGGCCACCGCGCAGCCAAAGTCGAGCGCCATATCGACGACCAGCTGCATCAGCCGTCGGCAGCCTTCCTGGCACTGGAAGACCCAGTCGACGAGAGGCAGCGACCAGCAGTTGAGCACAACGATGCTGACAGCAAACGAATTGACCCACACGCTGGTGACCGAGTAGCTGAGCGTCCAGACCTGGTACGTCTGCATCACCACTTCGACGGCCTCGCGAACCACGAGCGTGCTGGAGAAGAACGTGCTGTTGATCGCAAAGGGCCCTCGCGATCCGATTGTCACGGACACTGCCTCGTGGATGCGGTGGGAGAGCGTCGATCGAGGAATATCTGATTGACTCGGTCGGGATCTTCTACGGGGCGTTGCGTAGAGAACCGAAGCCGCACGCGGCCGCTGAGAAGCGATGCGTGCAGAATCTGACCGATCGCGACCAGGCGCAGCGCTGTGACGATGGCGTAGCTGATGCCTGTCACTCGCTTGAGCTCGATGGACACGGGGATCCCGCCCGTGTTGAGGCGCACGCTGGTGAGGCTGAGCACGAGGTGGACGACCGCCTGCGCCATGGAGAACATGGCCGTGGCCGCGTGGTGGAAGAGCACAAACCACCAGCAGAGCCAAAAGACAGGCGTTGAGACCACAACGTAGTGCGCCGAACCGCTGGGCCTGAGCACCACGGCGGACGACGACCACCGCAGGTCGTCGGAGGGCGACGTCGTGGCTTTGCGTCGAAACGACGCGCGAGCAGTCCTGACCATGGCGGCAGCGAACAAGCGCTTGCAGCCCTTAGCAACACCAAAAGAGATCGTAAACACACGTTTGTTTTGTATATTTAGTGGCAGTGGATTGGCGAGACCAGATTTAGCGTGAAAGACCCATTTATTAAAGTTGGAGGGCAGCATGTGTGAGTGGTTTCCCTCACGAATGAATGTCTCGTCACAGTATAAAATGTGGCATTTCAAACAACATCCGGGCAACATCCACAGCAACCCCTCAATAATCTATGATACAGTATCCATCGCGTCAATAAATTCATCGAATTAGAGACACGAGATGGTCCGTCACCGTCAGGTTCGGACAGTGCAGAAACGTCAGACTGTAGACGATGGAATTCTCGAGTCCCTGCAAGACTGGCCCGACTTCTGCAGCTGAGCCACTGATCCCCAAGTCGCGACAGTGTACGTACTGCACCAAGCACGTCGCATTGGTGGCCAGCCTTGTCCTGGCGTAGAGTTGGCAGCCTGGGTTCTCCCGTCGACCGGATGCCGAGTTGGCACTGATGTGGATCGCCAACAGCACCGCTCCCATATCGCAGTGCATGCCCTCGTAACCCGCAAAAACCGTCGCTCCCACTTTGGTGCCTCTGTGGCGGATACGCTCTTGGGGTGATGGTCTGCTGGAAATGTACGGACGGCTGAGACAGTGGGACGATGGCAATAGGCGATGTCTGCGACGGCTGGCGGCGCACGAGTCGTTTGATCACGCAGACACAGCTAAATACGCTGTACTGAGGAAGCAGAGACGAGACGTAGTCCATGCCTGAGGTCACCATCGTTTGCTGGGCTTCGGCGATCGCGTTTGCGAACCAGATATCGTCCGCCATGAGGTTCGTAGGGAATATGCCAGTCTCCCAGTCGAACACGGTCAAGTATTGCGCGATGACGCAGACGGGCACAACGACGGCGCAGGTGAAGTCGAGACTCATGTCGACCACCAAATGCATCACCCGTCGACTTACTTCGTGGTCTTTGAAGAACACGCCCACCGCAGGGAGCGACCAGCAGTTGAGCACGACGACACCAACTGCGAACGAGTTGACGCGCACGCTCGTGACCGAGTAGCTCAGTGTCCAGACCTGGTACGACTGGAAAATGACTTCGAGCATCTGACGCAGTGCGAGCGTCGTGGGGAAAGCACGCTGTTTATACCGAAGGGACCGTCAGGGCCAAAAAGAATCGAGTATACACGATACAGGGCGATGATGGAGTGCATTGGAGTCGCTGCCGGGCGTGAAGATGGAACGTCACCGCCAAAGCGAGGCAAGAGGCCTCTGCACGCGATCGACGCTCCCAGCATTTCCACGACAGCGATCGTATGAAGTAACATGACGACAGCATAACTGATACCAGTAATCCGTAGAAGCGATGTGGACACGGGGATGGAGCCCGTGTTGAGACGTACGGTCGGTAGACTGCGCACGAGGTGGACGACGCTCTGGATCATAGAGAATGCGGCGGCGGCCGAGTGGATTCCGAAGACGAACCACCACCAGACCCAATAGACAGGAGTCGACACCGCCACGTGCAGAGATCCATTACGACCCTGTGAAGCCAATCGCTTGCGACGGCCGCTCGTCGCGAGTGACTCAACCATACGCAGAGGAGTTGAAATCGATCGAGCAAAACACGAGTGAGGAAAACCGAACGAGACGGCATTGTTAGTCCGCACTCTTTCCGCAAATAGAGACGTATCGAATGGATCCGACGTGGTTCGCGATCTCTTAGCACTCGCCTTCCTTGACGATCGACAGCTTGCCGTGGTACTCGCACCGCTTGGCGTTGCGGAAGAGGCACTTGTTGCCGTATGTCACGCCGTCCGAGCCGCACACGGGCATGTACTCGCGCGTGCAGGCTCTCTCGCACTGTTTCTCGCTGGCGAACTCGAGCTCGAGCTTTGTGGGTTCATTTGGATGGGCGCAGACGCCAGAGGAGACAACCACGAGGCTCGCGTTCGCGCACTGAGCCACGCGGAAGAGACAGTAGTTGGCGTACGTGATCCCGTCGCTCGCGCAGATCAACGCGATCTCGTCACCACATCGACGCGCGCACGACGCTGATGCATCACCAGAGCTCAGTAGCGCGATGGCAGCCAGGAACAGACCACGCATTTTGATGGAGAAGACCAAAGGCCGAATGGAAGGACAAAAGATCGTCTGCGACTTCTCACCGACGAAGAATATGTATTATCGAGGGTCTTTCAAACGCGATTTGTTTGAACAGCAGACCGGTCTCTTCGCTTCACACTAGTTATTGAAGGTAATGGAGACCTTCATGCGCGACTCGCACATGCCACTGTAGGCGACAATGAGACCTGGGTGGTCGCACTGGTGCTGCAGAAGCGCGCACTTGTTGGGATACGTCTCGCCGTCCGAGCCGCACACGGGGTCGTACTGCATCGTGCACGCGAAGCCGCAGTCGCCGCCGCGGTGCCGGCGCGCATCGGCGAACGCGAGCAGTAGTGCGAGAGCGAGAAGCCTCATTTCGAAGAGTTCCTTGTTTTTTTCGAAGTGAGCTGGGACAGACTACAGAGAAAATTCGGATAAAAGGGGAGACAATCCGTGCTGAAATTTGAAATACAGGGGAGGGCGGGTGCGGGTGTTTCTATTGCTGCTGTTGCTCGGCGAGCTCGCGCTGCTGCTCGCGCACAGACCGAATGTACAGCACGAGCCCCAGCGCGAGCGAGAGCACGACGATCAAAAAGTCGTCCGAGACCACGACCTGCCTCCAGTTGGTGAGGAAAGAGTTGAGATCCAAAGGAGCTGCGGCAGCGTCATCGGCGTTGCCAGCCAGCCAGTTCTCGAGACGCACGAGCTGGTTGATGATCCAGAACTCTTCGTCACCCTTGTCCTCAGGTTTTGACTCCTGAGGAGAAGGGGACGGCGAAGGTGGTGGCGCCTGTGATGCTGGCGTTGAGGGCTCAACATTCCCGACCAGCTCGTCCCACCAACGCCGCCAGCTTTCAATAAACATGTGCGTCTTGAGCTTCCACAGAGCGAGGGTGACTGGGACTCGAGCATCGTTGTGGGATTCGAGTGCCTTGTCGAAGTACCTCTTCGCGAGATGGAAGTCTTGCTGGACGCCGACACCGTGCTCATACATAAGACCAAGGTTGAACATCGCTTGGGCGTTGGACTTCTTACTCGCGAGCGAGTAGTGAGCACTGGCCTTGGTGTAATCGACTGAGTGACCGCCCTTGCCATAGTAGTAGAAGTCGCCGATCTTCAAATTCGCATCGATGTTGCCCTGAAGCGCCGCGAGCTTGTATAGTTGGATAGCACCATTCGTGATCTCGTCCTCAGCCAGCGACGTCGTCGACAAACTCGTAATGAACAACGGTGACAGGAATCCAAAGTCAAGCAAGTACGCGGCGTTATGCTGCGCGACTTCGTAGCCTTGCTGAGCCATGACAGCGTACTTCATGAAGGATGCTTCATAGTCTTGGTTTTTGAAGTCCTTGAACGCTCGAGACAACAAGCGATCCCACTCACCACGTTCAGCGACAAGCTTGAACGAATCCACGGTGTTTTTGCATGATCGAGATGTGCCGATGCCGTGGAGACTCATGTGTGCAAGCTTGTGGCTCGAGAGAGTGTGGCCCTGATGTGCAGCAACCTGGAAATAGCCGTGGGCAACTTCGTACTCGGGGTCGACACTGCGCACAGAGCCGGCGCCCTGCATGTGCAAAACGCCGAGGTTGTAGAAGGCTTCCATGTTGCCCTGCTTAGCAGCAGACTTCAGAAGTGACAGCGCCTTTTCGTGGTCACGCACAGTTCCCTTTCCGTGCAAATACATGAAAGCGAGCTCGTTATGGGCCGAGGTGGATCCTTCCTTCACAGCCTCTTGCAAAAACTCAAACGCCGTCGCGTTGTTCTGCGCGACGCCAATGCCGTGGTTGTACAGGTGGCCAAGTTGGTACGCACTGCCGGTCGCACCGAGGTCGTATGCCCGTTCAAACAGCTTGGCGGCTTTGACGAGGTCCTGCTGGAGCCCGCGCGCACCATAGAAGTACAGCGTTGCGAGGTTCATCGTGGCCTCCGGGTCTCCCTTGTCGGCCGAGAACTGATAGTAGTCAACAATAGCGGCGTCGCTCGGGAGGTTCTTCTTGTGTTGGGTCTCGTGGACGGTTTTGAGCCGGCGGTGCGGCAGATCGTGGATCGCGGGCTTGGTCACGTCGGCCTCGCGCAGCGCCATCGCCTTGTTGGCGACGACCTCATAGTACCGCACAGCTGTCTCACAGTTCTTGGGCGCATTGATACCGAGCAAGTGGCGGTGCCCGAGTGCCATGGTCGCGGCCATGTTCTGGCCCACCGAGGAGAAGTAATACTGCGTCATGGCCTGGACCTCGTCCTTAGGAAAGCCCCAGAAACCGTAGCTGTACGCGACGCCCAAGTGGAACTGCGCGTGCGCGTCCCCCAAGCCCGCGGCCTTGGCGTAGAAGCCCATGGCCAGCGTGCCGTTCACCGAAGCCGCGAGCGTATTGTTGCCGTAAAAGAAAATATTGCCGAGTTCAACGAGTGCTTCGCGGCGCGTGCGCTGCGTCGACGCGCTCGAGAGCACAGCATCCGTGAGCGGCAGCACCTGCGAGTACTCGGCTTGCACGCGCAGCAGATCATTCTCGAGCGACGAGCCTGGCAGCACGATGTCTAGTTCACAGCCGTCAAAATTAGTTCCACTGCGAGTTAGAAGCCCGGAGCAGGCGCAAACGACCTACCATTGCGGTGCGCATGTGTGATGGTGTTGGACTGTGCCGAGACGCAGCAGAGAGCGGCGCAGGAGGCCGCGAGCACGGTCAACTTCATCTTCAAACTGAGGTTTCGTCGCGAGTGTTCGCCGACTCGTAACTCCTGCTGCCGACGACGTACAGAGACGAGAGTGGTACCAACGTGGAGCGCAGCGAGCGGTCTATGCGATGGACCTGTTTGTCGCGGCGTGGGGGTCGTATGGGAGCAGCAATCGGCCGTCGCGCGGAGCGTGCAGGGTCGTCACCGGCAGTTCCGCGCTTCCGTTGTCGGGAATGCAGAGTGAGATGGTGATGACAGAAGTCGAGTGTAAAACCTCAGTGCGTCCACGAAACCCACAGTGAAAAACCTCGCGATGCACAATAGTGACATCCATCGATTCAAACCGAATATGCGTTATGAGAATCCAACTTAATTCGTGTAAAGCCTATTTACCAAAGTTCATGTGCTCTAAATATGCATTGCTACAGGTATGTACGGAGTGAACCCCCTCGACAGTCAGACACGTCATCAGCACTGACAGCGCCAACTCTGATATCGACGCCGAATTCGGCGCCGCCTCTGCAGCGCCCAGCTCACTAGGAAGCCTGCTTTGGAGGGTGCCGCGATCGATTCACTTCAAGGTCAAGTTCGACAGGAGACCGGCCGAGAGAGTTGGGCTCCTACTATCCGCGACTGGAGACTGGCATCATTGCTTCCTCTGGGTTGGTTCCTAATCTTGGGCTAGCCATCGGATGTGAGACTGTGGGCTGGTGCGATGGCTCCTAGAATAGCCCTCAGCGGCCAGGACGATTGCCCAGGACAGATAGATCAGTCGTCATCTCCAATGGTTTTAGAGTTCGCAGCCGACCCTCGCAAGATCGACGACGCGCTGTCTCCGGAAGCGTCGCCGAGACCGGCGATCGCACACCAAATCTCCGGAACAAGTGATGAGCTGCACACGACGGCGCAAGCAGCTGTTTGTCTCGGCCCCGCTGTACTGTGCCATTTGGTGGTTTGCGTTTTCAATGCACATCTTCGTAGCCGTGTTTGGGGCCGGCATGGCGTTTGCCCACTTGGTGCTGACTCTTCCGGAGATCGACGCCAGCACGGTGTTTTTGCATATTCCGATATCTCTCAAACGCCTCGCAGGGTTCAGCTACCTGGCCGTTGCGGTGGCCCACTTGCTGGCAGTTGGGAGGCTCATCCGCGGTTCTCTCCACGCAGGCAAGCTCACGTTCTACGGAAACCTCCAAGATGACCGGGATGAATCCAAGGCGACCCAGCCAGTGCTACCCGCTACGCCAGCCACCGTTCAAGCTCGAGTTCTCTGGATAAAACATCTTGTCGTGGACGACGGTATTTGGCTCAGACGGCTATATCGGCATCAATGGACCGCTCTTCACGTGGGCATTGGTGTGTCGTGAGCTCGTCGAGATCGTCATGCAGGCGTGCCAGCTGTGGTCGCTCAGTACAAACGTCTCGCGTGCGTGGATCAACAACTTTGCCGTCGCTACGGTCGTCGCCAACAGTCTCTCCATCCCGGCTGTGAATATTTTATTTCGCAGGTGCGAGACGTCGCGACGGCTCATGCACCTTGTCGCCGACAAGTACCTCGACTTCTCGTGCGCAGTGATCGTTCCGATGTGCGTGCTCGCGCCGTACTGGGCCCAGTTCGACTGGAAGACCAACTCATACCCGCTGCATCTCATCCTAAATGACGTCTGGGTAGCCAACGCGATTGGCGAGACCCGACAGCTGCTCGTGGTCTCGAAGACCGACTACGTCTCGTCGTTATCGTTTGCCTCCGCATCCTCAAGAGGCTCGTGTGTCGCCAGCCGCCAGCACCGACCGCAATCCATCGCGCAGCAATCGCCCCAGTCACTTTGACCAATGTCGTTTCTATATCTCCAGATCCGAGCGGCCGGACAGAGGGCCCGCCTGTAGCGCGCTCATTTGTTCAAGTGGATTCTATCGAGTCCGAAGGCCGTGCCATTCGTCTGTTCACGTTGTGTATCGTGGTATGTGGGATCCTCGTGCTCGTTTTCCACTTGCAATCGGCGAGGTCCTCTCACCGAGAGCTGCCGGACTGCCTCCTGTACGTGCGGCCATGGTTCGCATCGAAAATCACTTGCGTCGTGCTCTACATCAACTGCTATCGGCGGTGAATCGAAGGGTCAGCGGCGGAGATGGCCCAGATCCTCGAGACGATCGAGCAACCCGTTCTGCGGAAACTGATATTCATGCACTGCCCCGTACTGACGGTCCCAACGGCGATAAACCAGCTCCACTCTCTGCGTGGCTTTGAGATTTTCAACAGTACGCTCATTGGATGGTCAGAGGAAGCACGCATCACCCTAGCCTCCCATCCCGGGATGAACGACATATTCTTCGGAAAGACCAACGTCTCCGAGATCCCATCGGCACTACTTCACAACGACTTACCAGCGGTTCTCCATGGGGTCGGATTCTTCAACAGCTCGCTTCAGCGTGTGCCTGGCAACCTCAGTGAGCTCTGGAACACTAGTGGGATCACCCACTTGAGTTTTGAGTCAACGAAGGTGAAGTGGATTCCGGCGTCGCTGAAAAGACTGCGACTCAAGCGGGCGTGGTTCACAAATAGCTACATTGAAGAACTACCCGATGATCTCTTCGTCAATAGTCGCGTCGAGTCACTGAGACTTTCCGAGAATCCTTTGAAGCGTCTACCAAACTCGACTGTGGATACCACGAAGTTGGGCGAGCTTTTGGTGGAGCGAACTAATGTGACGAGCCTACCCTCCTGGGTAGCTAACTGGCTCGACCAAAGCCAAGGCAAGACATTTGCGTCATTCTTTGGCAGTCCAGTGTGTGATCCAGCAAGCCAGACTGACGAGATCGATCGCTGGGGCATCTGCAGTACGAATCAACACTCCTGGTTTCGGTTTGTTCCGTACGAAATCATCCAGCTCAAATACCCAGTCTAATAGTAAAAACGATAGTTCATTACATTGTTATACGACGCTCGCAATCGGAAGAGAGCGGCTAAATGCTTCGACAGATGCGAACAAGTGGCGCCAACCACGCGCTGGCCGTTTTATGTGGAATCGGACGTCTCCCAAAGATGATAATCGTGTTTCAAATCACAACTCTTCACAATGTGATCCTCGCACGTCTTCGTTTTTGTCTTGCGCCGGTTTTGAGCCAGTCCGACGAATCCCTCGTCCATTTGCGTCGAATCGCAGACTGGGTTTCCAAAGAATGATCCGTCAAGACTAGGATTTGACAGCGGTCGCGTTGGTCGTAGGTTTTGTAAACCTGGACTACCAGTATTGTAACGGGGCGTTACATGTTCGGACCGATGTCTATCGTGTCCGATAGGAACGTTGTCGACTCGTCGAGATTCCAACGAGTCGTGGCGGCTCCTGATTGGACGATATCCCCAATATCGTCCCGGTTTCCCACCAATCACGTTAGGTGTCCGTGATTGAGTGGAGGGCAGGATTCCGAGGGCGGATCCTGCGAGGTTTTATACACAAAGAGTAGGTTTTATTTTAGCTTTCCTTAACCGTAATTTCAGTGTCCCATTTCCCCGCAACACAAAGTCCCTGTGTTGCGCGCTTCCTACACTGCTCACAGTGTACGTGAAGTGACGAGGTCAGCCTCGTTACAAGTATTATGAGATTGGTGACGCGGAGAAGGTCAATCCCATTCTCTCAACGGATTATATTTTTTTCCAACTCGCAAAAGGAAGGAAAGGCGCCAGTGACGCAGATCATGATCCACTGGGACGACGACACGCGGCGTGTCGTCGGCAACTGCGCTGTAGTACAGCAGCCCGTTGCGCTGCATGTATCGATGCGCAGTCGATCGATACAAAGCCGGCAAGCCCTTCAACGCTTGCGGCGATGGCTCCGCAACGTACGCCATCAAGCACACGATATTAGCGTCGTGTGCATTCGCAGCACGGATGTCGTCGAGCAAACTCGACGACGGAACACTCGAGCTGAACGCAGCAGCTGCGTTCAGCGAACCTTGGTGACGATCGTCGGCTCGAAGTCGGGCCGACGAGAGAGAGCATCCGCGGCGACGTTGAGTCGTCCGGGCTTGTACTCGACGGAGAAGTTATACTCCGCGAAGAAGGACAACCGCCTCGACATACGCTGCGAGAGGTGCGGACTGTTCACAGCCGTGCGTAGAGACGCATGGTCTGTGAAGACCTTGAACGATCTATCTCCAAGCAGATAGACGCGGAACTTGGCCAGCGCATACTTCATGGCAAGGAGCTCCATACACCGGATAATTCCGCTCAACCGGTTGCAGCTGACGCGACTGGTAACAGACGACGCGCTCAGCGCCGTCGTCATCGGACTGCATAAGCGCTGCGCCGATGGCAAAGTCGCTCGCGTCACAAACCACATGGAATGGTTTGTCCTGGTCCGCTCTCGCCAGAACTGGCGATTCGATCAAGCTCTGCTTGATGCCTTCGAAGGAACGCTGGCAATCGGCGTTCCAAACCCACTCGACCTCTTTCTTGAGTAATCGAGAAAGAGGAACAGTCATCTCGGCGTAGTTGCGCGAGTACTTGTGCAAGTACGCCGCGAGGCCAAGGAACTTCCGAAGTCCCTTGACGTC
>JAADVR010000454.1:0-28551 GCA_023335855.1 Pythium scleroteichum | reverse complement strand
TACTATGGGATTATTCTCTCGCGCGTCGGAGACCTCGAGGGTACCAAGGTGCAGATCGCCAACTCGTTCATCATGAAGCAGCACTGGGAAAAGTCGCTCACGCTGGACCCGTCCAAGGCCGTCACCTACCACCTGCTCGGCTCCTGTGAGTGTCCCATACATGTGGCTATGTTCGGCGGCGATTGGACACTCTAATGAATGTTATCTGTACCAGGGAGTGAGGCCATCGCCGACCTGTCGTGGCTCGAGCGCAAGGCCGCCGCCGTGTTCTTCGGCTCGCCGCCCGAGTCTTCGTACGACGAGGCGCTCAAGAACTTCCTCAAGTGCGACGAGCTGGGCGCCAACGATCCGTGGAAGAAGAACATCGCGGCCATCGCGCAGGTCTACTATAAGATGAAGAACAAAGCCGCGGCGAAAGAGTGGGCCGACAAGGCACTCGCGCTGCCTATCAAAGACGAAGAAGACGAGACCAGCCACGAGCAGGCTCAGGCGGTGCGCAAGAAGGTCTAGAAGCAGAGATAATACTGGTAGATGGCTGTGTTTCTTGCAAAATCCGACGTATCAACCGCTCTCGCTGGTCTGTTGACTTTGAAATCTCCGGACAAAGCCGCCCGCTCCGATTGGAACAGTCACGAGGAAGACTTCCACGTCTGACTTGCTGGACTTGAGGGGGGTCAACTTGATCCTGCCTGTGTTTGGTCTCTTCAATTTGGAACTTCGGCATTGGTGCCATCATCATCTCCTAACCTAGTTCACTTGCCTGCTCTGCTCTCTTTGTCGAGCTGGAAAACTACTGTTTTACGGCCTCGATTGCTCGCAGGCCATTTTTGAAGTTGAGTGGGTCTCCAGCCACGGTCTCACGTACAGTATGCGTTTGGGCACTCTAGGGCCCGTGGCATCTGACTGCAAAGTCTCCTCACTCGTTGATTTGCTCATGCCAGTTGATACTCTCCATTAGGATGCTCTGATCCACTTGGTGGTGCTCCCTCGTGGTACGACTCGCGACATTTCAGCCATCTACAGCGTCACGCGCGACGCCTGAGCCTCGTCAGACATGGCTGGTCTTTCTCATCTCGGACCGGCAGCGCCAGCGCCGTGTCGGTCCACTGTCTGGGCTCCTCCTTCTTCTTGAGTTTGATAAAGTCGCTGCCGAGTTGCTCTTCCACGGGTCGTTACCGCGCAGCTCGTCGCACTTGGGCAGGTTCCTCAGGGCTTCTTCGTACCCAGTGGCACACTGAGGTGGGGTACGTGCGATTCAACGCCAATTGGGGTCCATCGAGAAGCGTGGAGGCTGGCGAGAAACATCTCTAAGCGACAAGGAGTTCTCTCACGGCCGACGTACAGCCATGCGGCGTTGAAGAGTCCTGTCGGCTTGAGTGAGATCTGCACAAATACACACAAACTATCCACGTAGAGACCTCGGACTCTTCGCTTCCGGATATTATCACTAAGAGCGCGGTCTGAATCGGCACCGGAACGTCATTCCAGCCAAGACACGCCTCCATCCCGCTTCGCATCCCGTTCTGCTCAGTGATTAGTCTCTGCGCCGCGCTCGGTTTGACAACGAGAATCGACATACCTTACTCAAGTACATTATCCCCTCCCTTCCCACATAACACTATTCAAGGTACTGTTTTAACGACAAGATTGCTCGCCGCCTTTCTTGAAGATCTCATCCACGGTCTCACTTGGCGTGATTGTGCGTCGTGATCGCGCGCCGCTGCGCTCGGCTGACGTCGTTGTGGCTCACTCGCCAACTCGCTCACTCTCTACCACCTCTCGCCATGGCCTCGACCTCGGACCTCGCGTCGCTCTGGCACAAGACGCCCAAGAAGCTCATCGCGCTGGCCGGCGCCGCGGCCGCGGGCGTCGCGCTTGACCGCCGCATCTCGCTGGTCCACGACATCAAAGAGATCCTCGAGATCCGCGAGCTCTCGCGCGAGCTCAAGCAGGCCGCGGTCGAGCGCACGGTCATCGCGGACGTCTTCCAGAAGGCCGTGGCCAGGGCTCCGCAGCAGATCTGCAGGTCGTTCGAAGGCCGCCACTTGACGTACCGCCAGGTGGACGCGCTCTCAAACCGCGTGGCCCACTGGGCGCTCGGCCAGAGCCTCCAACCCGGCGACAAAGCGGCGCTGCTCATGGAGAACCGCCCCGAGTACGTCATCTTCTGGCTCGGGCTCATGAAGGTCGGAGTCGTCTCGGCGCTCATCAACACGCACCTCAAGGCCGACGGACTGCTGCACTGCGTCAAGATCGCCGAGCCCAAGCTCGTCGCGGTCGGCGACGAGCTGCTCGACAAGTTCTCGACGATCGTGGACCAGCTGGACGGACTGCCGGTGTTCGTTGCGGGCCACGCGTTCGCGCCGTGGGCCGAGTCGCCGCAGTTCCCGTACGCGCGCTCGCTCGACGAGCAGCTTGGCACCTCGGACAACGCTGCGATTGGGCGCGACGTGCGCAAGGCCGTGCGCACGGTCGACACGGCGCTGCTCATCTACACGAGCGGCACGACGGGGCTGCCCAAGGCCGCGCGCGTGACCCACTTCTCGATCATGATGAACTCGCTGGGCTTCCAAAAAGTGTTCAATCTCAACTCGAACGACCGGTTCTACTGTCCGCTGCCGCTCTACCGCACGTCGGGCGGCGCGCTGGGCGTGGTCACGTGCTTCTACGGCGCCGCGACGTTCTGCATCTCGCGCAAGTTCTCGGTCTCGCGCTTCTGGCGCGAGGTGCGCGAGAACGACTGCACGGTGATCCAGTACATCGGCGAGATGGCGCGGTACCTGGTCAACGCGCTGCACCTGGCGACCGACAAGGACAACAACGTGCGTGCTGCGCTGGGCAACGGCCTGCGGCCGGACGTCTGGGACGAGTTCCAGGACCGCTTCGGCATCCGCGTCGTGGGCGAGTTCTACGGCTCGACCGAAGGCATCGTCGGGCTCTTCAACCTGTGCATCCGGAAGGAGGACCGGGGCCATCTGGGACGCATGGGGCGGCTGATGCAGGCTCTCTCGGGCGCTCGCGTCGTGCGCTACAGCGTCGAGAACGACGCCCACGTGCGAGACCCGAAGACCGGCTTCATGCAGGAGGCCGACTACGACGAGCCCGGGGAGCTGCTGGGCAAGATCGCCGTCGGAGACCCGTCGCGTGAGTTCAACGGCTACTACAAAAACGACGGCGAGTCCAACAAGAAGATTCTGCGAGACGTGTTCGTCAAGGGCGACGCCTACTTCCGCACGGGCGATCTCTTCCGCATCGACCGCAAGCACCGCTGGCACTTCATGGACCGTATCGGCGATACCTTCCGCTGGAAAGGAGAGAACGTCGCGACGAACGAGGTGGCCGAGGCCATCGCCAAGTTCCCAGGACTGAGCGATATCTGTGTGTACGGCGTGGAAGTGCCTGGTGCGGAAGGCCGTGCGTGTCTGGCTGCGATGGTCTTCGACGAGAACAAGTTTGATATGGCGGCGTTTGCTTCTCACGTGAAGGCTCGCCTGCCGTCGTATGCTGTGCCGCTGTTCCTGCGTCAGCTCGGCGCCATGGCGGTGACGGGCACCATGAAATACGAAAAGGCCAAGCTGCGGAAGCAAGGCATTGACCCGTCGCAGGTCGAGGACAAGCTGTGGTACTACGTCAAGGACAAGCACACGTACGTGCGGCTGACGCCCACCAACTACTTTGAGCTCGTCGTCAACTCGCGTCTGTGAGCGACACCGAGTGAATGGAATTGTAATACACGTGATATGGTCACATAGGAAGGAGGTCCTCGCGGAAGCCTCGAACGCAAGTCTCTTTTATCAAGAATTCTTAGGCACAAACAAGCGGCGACTGGTGTGGCAACGGTCACTCACAGGCGCGAGCCGGCGAAGGCGGCATGGAAGTTCTCGGCCGTGAGTCGCACGTACGTGTTCTTCTCCTTGACATAGTACCAGAGCTTGTCCTCGACCTTGGACGGGTCCATGCCTTGCTTCCGCAGCTTGGCCTTCTCGTACTTCATGGTGCCCGTCACTGACATCTCTCCCAGCTGACGCAGGAAGAGCGGCACGGCGTACGACGGCAGGCGGGCCTTCACGTGCGACGCAAACGCCGACATGTCGAAGTTGGTCTCGTCAAAGACCATCGCGGCCATGCACGCGCGGCCCTCGTTGCCCGGCACTTCGACGCCGTACACACAAATGTCGCTGAGTCCTGGGAACTTGGCGATGGCCTCCGAGACCTCGTTGGTCGCGACGTTCTCTCCTTTCCAGCGGAAGGTATCGCCGATACGGTCCATGAAATGCCAGCGACACTGGTCGTCCATCTTGAAGAGATCACCCGTGCGGAAGTAGGCGTCTCCTTTGACGAACACGTCGCGCAGCACTTTCTTGTTGGACTCGCCTTCGTTCTTGTAGTAGCCGTTGAAGGCCTTGGACGGGTCGCCCTCTTTGATCTTGCAGATGAGTTCGCCCGTTTCGTTGAAGTCGCACTCCTGGAGGAAGCCGTTTCTGTCGCGCACGTGCTCCTCCTTCTCGACGTCGAAGCGCACGATCTTGGTGCCCGTGATCGTGCGCACGACGACGCCGCGCTTGCCCAAGTGGCCCTGGTCCGCTGGCGCCGTGCACACGTTGAGGATCCCGAGAGGGCCTTCGGTCGAGCCGTAGAACTCGAACACGGACGGGATCTTGAAGCGGCGCTGGAAGTCGGCCCAGACATCGGGCCGCAGGCCGTTGCCAAAGGCCGCGCGCACGTGGTTCTCCTTGTCGTTGGCGCGCGGCGCCGCGTTCATGAGGTAGCGGCACATCTCGCCGATGTACTGGATGACCGTGCAGTTGTGCTTGCGCACTTCGTCCCAGAAGCGCGACGTCGAGAACCGACGCGAGATGCAGAGCGTCGCGCCCGAGAAGATGGTCATGCCCACGGCCAAGTTGCCGCCGGACGTGTGGTAGAGCGGCAGCGAGCAGTAGATCTTGTCCGAGACGTTGAGGCGCATCGTGAGGTGGAACATGAGCGCGCGCAGCAAGATCGAGAACGTGTTGACGCGCGCGGCCTTGGGCATGCCCGTCGTGCCGCTCGTGTAGATGAGCAACGCCATGTCGGTCGTCTTGATCTGCGCGTCGCGGCGGATGTTCGCCGGCGGCTCGTGGGTCGGCATGCCCACGAGCTGCTCGTCGAGCGAGCGCGCGAACGGGTACGCGGGCGAGCTCTGCCACGGCGTCACGCCGTCGCCGTAGACGTGGAACGACATGTCGTAGAGCTGGCCCACGACCGTCGCAAACTTGTCGAGCAGCTCGACGCCCACGACCACGGCCTTGGGCTCGGCGATCTCGATGCAGTGCAGCAGTCCGTCCGCGAGCAAGTGCGTGTTGATGAGCGCCGTGACCACGCCGAGCTTGAGCAGGCCGAGCCAGACGACCACAAACTCGGGCCGGTTCTCCATGAGCAGTGCGACTTTGTCGCCGGGCTTGAGCCCTTGGCGCAGCGCCCAGAAGGCCACGCGGTTGGTGGCCTCGTCGGTCTCGGTGAACGTCAGCGTGCGGTCCTCGAAGGCCATGCACGCCTTCTGCGGCCACTTTTTGACGGCGTCGCGGAAGAGGTCGGGCAGCAGCACGTTGTGCTTGGCGTACTGCTTGCTGCGCAGCAGCGCCGCGGCCTGGAGCCCGCACTTGCGCAGGTCGTGCGAGAGCAACAGCTGGCGGTCCAGCGCGTAGCCGGCGCCGGCGACCGCCGCGAGCTTGACGAGCTTCTTGGGCGTCTTGTCCCAGAGCGCCGGCAGGTCTGTTGAGAGCAGTTGGTCCATGGCGAGCGCACGAGAGAACGAGGAATGCGCGAGATTAAAGGCGATGCCGATGCCGGTGCTGGATGAGGAAGGAGCGAGCGCTTCTTTTCTCGGCAGGCTCGAGGCGGCGAGAGGAGGAGAAGGCGCAATCGCCGGCGTAAACGGTGTTTCGTCTGTCGCGAGGATGGAAGATGGGATCCGATACTCTACAAAACGATACCATCTACTGTGGTAGATATATGATTTATAAAAGGTACCTAGAATAGATTTTTGGCCGAATATGTAATATTGTATCATCCAATATAACTATATATGCCTTTAAAGAGGTTCGAACAGCATCTTTATTCTTCAACCTCCAAGGACCACTTTGTGACCGCAGGTCAGTATCCCTCTTACCATTGGTTGAAACTACTCCGTTTTCACCAATCATATCCACTCTTGTTTTGTTAACTACCGGTTAACCCCCACCACGCGAAGCCTCCTCCACGGCCAGACCAACCAGCCGCGGGAACATGATGACGCCTCTGCGCCGGCTTCCTGTGCTGCGCCGTCGCGCGCTCAGCACGGCGGTGCTCAACCTCACGCCCGTGGCGTCGCCGCTGCTGCTGCGGCTGCATCCGGACAGGCTCCAGCGGCTCGCGCGGCGCGACCCACTGGCCGCGGCCGACAACGAGGACGCGCTCAAGCAGCTCAACCAGTTCCTCGAGCTCGCGGCCTGCGGCTGCAACAACGACGGCTACAAGGCGCGCAGGCAGATCCTCTCGCTCGCGTCGCAGCACCACGACGACGCCGATGCGTCGATCCGCTGGGCGCTGCGGTTCCACGTCGAGACGCGCGACGATGGCGCGCTGCAGCAAGTGGATCACGTCGTGGAGGTGCCCGCGGCGCTCGTGCGGCGCACGCTCGCGCATGGAAGCCGCGTGAACGCGTCGGACGCGATGCGAGCGACGCCGTTCGCGCGCGAATGGCAGCGCACGACCAAGCACGCGCTGCGCAGACTGTTCGAGGCCGCGCAGATCCCGCTGTACCACGGCGACCAAGACGAAAAGAAGGCGACGCAGCTCGCGCTGTGGCTGCAGCAGGAAGAGGCGGAGGAGGCGCAGCGAGAACGCGGCGTTGCGACTCACAACGCAGCTGTCCATCGGATGCATCGCGACTTTGACAAGCTCTTCATGGGCATGCTTGCCAAGGAGAAGAACATTGTGCACCCGACCACCACGGGACTCGAGGACGGACCGAGTAAGCATCCTCTGCGTGTGTGTTGTCTCGTGATGTTGGTCTAACATGGTCGAAATCTGGATATTGTAGCCCACCAGCACGCCATCCTCACGAAGCTCGTCGGCCAACGGCTCTTCCTCGAGAAGATCCCGGACAAAGACGAGAAGCGCCGCGTGTTCTTTTGGCTCGCCAACATCCTGCTGATGAACTTCATGGAGCTGCGCCTCCACTCACTCGTGTGGAACAAAGTCGTGCTCATGGTCACCAAGGACCCGACTCTCGAGACGCCGCAGGTGCTGTGGGATACTGAAAAGCCTGAGGAAGGCATGGCTGTGCTCATCCCGGCTGACATGGACGCGTACGCGTTGGTTGATGTACTGTTCGAGCACACTGAGGAGCTGGAGCTGGCGCTGAACGATCACGCCAAGCGAAAAGCTGCCCATGCCCGACAGCAGCGAAACACAAGCCAACCGCCTCGCCGAAAGAAGAAACACTTTTACTCGGACGAGGTCGCCGCGCTGTTTCGCAAGAGATGAAGCGCCATTCAGTTTTTAAAAGTGTACGTTATCCCCCCACAAAATGCCACCATAGACGTCGCCGCATCTCGTTGGGTGTCATTACGTTTCACTTCTCCGCTGCAGCGCGCAAGAGCATCGCCGTGGCCTCGAGCTGGCTCAGTCCTCGCGCGCGCTCAGCCGTCAGATCCTCTTGGAATGTCTCCAACAAGGCAGCGCAGGTCCTGTTCACGCCGTCGAAGCCGTCTCCTCGGTGTCGAATCGACGTCACAGCCGCACCAGCGGCCGGGTGCGTGAATCGCAGCAGCCTCAGCGCCTCGGCCGCAGCGTACAGCTGCATTTTCTCTTTCTTGCCGCTGCCCTTCCGCCGGCACTTGGCGACGTACAGGTGCCACGCGCGCTGGATCAGAAACGCCGCGAGCTGCTTGCGGCGACGCACGTTCTGGTGGAAGTACACGACGTCGAGCACGAGCTTCTCCTGCGGCGTGAACCGCAGCGCGTCGATGAGCACGACGCGCAGCAGACACGTGATGATGATTGTGCCGCCGACGATCGCGCCCAGTGCAATCGTGAACTTGCCGGCGAAGGTCTCTGGCGCGATCTCGCCGTACCCGACGCTTGTCATCGTCACGATCGTGAGCCACAGCGCGTCGTTGGCGCTCAACAGCCGCGCGTTGACGCCGCCGCGCTCGAGGAAGTTGAGCGCCGTAGAGGTCATCGCCCAGTCCACGAAGAGCGCGACCATGGAGAAGAGCAGTGGCCGCTTCTGGAAGAGGTACTTGACAGTGAACCACACAGACGCGACGTCGACGCGGTGGAACGAGGCTACAAGGAGCAAGACACGGTTAGATCCCCATAGGGAGATACTGAAGGAAGGATATCGTACGGATCACGTGAGCGCGGCGAGCAAGCGCCTGGACGCCCACCGAGTTCCGCAAAAAGCGCCCCAAGAGATAAATGCGGCCCAGCACGAGAACGTCTACACGGCACGTGCATGAGTAGATGAAGGCGTGGCAGTTTGGTGGACAGGAGACGACTCACCGAGCTGATCGAGTTGCGTGAGGTTCACGACGATCGTGTCCAATTTTCGTGCCGGTCGGGGGGTGTCCGTCACGAACGCTGGTATGTGGAAGGCGCACGCGAACAGCTCCAGGAGAAAAGGCCTAAACACAAAACCGCGCGTGAACACTCACCGAGCCAACTCCAGAATCGCTCGATTCTCACCAGAGCAGCCGCGACGACGGGTGGAACAACCTCGCACCGGACGGCAGCCGGCCCGTTTCCACGTGCACTCGACACACTATCACTGATACAGTCACATCCCTATCAGCCTAACGTGGCTGACACTGAATCCTAGCAGAGCGACGCACCGTATCGCCACAGGAGACCGACAGCCAACAGCACTGACAACACCGACAGCACAGTCTTGAGCGGCACGCGTGCCGCGCGCCAGTGAGCCGACCACATGAGCTCGCTCTCGATCATCGCGATGACGATGCTGAACACGGCGCCGACGAACATGACGTTCTCGATGCGCGAGCAGCGCGCGTTCCAGCGGCGCACGCGGTCGGCGTGGCGGATGGTCGAGACCGTCTGCGTCCACTGCGCGTCGCCCAGCGTCGCACGCGCGGCCACCTGCAGCACAATAGCGAGGGATTAGTGCGGTGGAGCGATGGGGGGACAAGGAGACGCGGGGAGCGCGTACGAGAGCCTCATAGCGAGATGGCGACGCGACCATTTCCCAGGGCACAGCTCTTCAAGAGTTCCTCTCACGGACACATCAGGTCAAATTACACCTTTAAATGGAATGAACGACCTTCGTCGCAGCTTGTTTTGTAAATATGATAGTCGACAGGGCAGGCCGAATTTCGGGTTGTCTGGCGTGGAGAGGACCTCCCTGCCGCTCTCGATGCACGGTGCATCTGCACGGGAGCCAGAGCTACATCTCGTCCCGCCGACGGACCCCGCTTTTCTTTGTTTTTTTTCTGATCTTTTCGATGCGCAGTCGCTCCCTAAACGCCTTCAACGTCCACTCCCAAGAAGACACCAATCTCTTGAGCGATCCGTTCTGCCATAAAGCAAGAGCTTGTATAGAGATGATGATAGCACCATACGCTGCGTTCGAGCGCTGGTTACTAGGGCTAGAGCGCTTTCGTCCCACGAGACCACGCTCTGGCAAACGTCTAACCTTTATTACAGTACATATTCTTCAAGACTGTGCTGCGGCTTTCCGTTGATCCACCTTCAGGATCTTGGAGCAATCTACTCATTTACAAGATCGATCGCGCGCCAACCGCGACATGAAGCTGCCTTCCTTGCCCCGAGTCCTCGCTCACTAGCCGTCTTGCTCACTGGCCGCCGAGCCTCTCCTCCTGCTATTATTACCACGCTCGTCTTCTTCGTCTCTCCCTCCTCGCGATGGACGTCTCGGAACTCGCGTCGCTCTGGCGCAAGACGCTCAAGAAACTGCTCTCGCGCTGGCCGGCGCTGCAGCTGCAGGCATCGCCATCGACCTGATTAACACGCACCTCAAGGCCGACGGACTCGTCCACTGCATCTTGAACGCCGAGCCAAAGTCCATCGTCATGGGCGTCGAGCTACTGGATAACGAAGGCCGCGTGTGTCTAGCTGCGATAGTCTTTGATGAGACCAATTTCGATATGGCGACGTTCGCATCGCACGTGAAGGCTTACCTGCCGTCGTATGCTGTACCGCTGTTGGAGCACTAGCCAAACTGCGTAAAGAAGGCATGGACCCAACGCAGATCAAGCTCTGGGTCTTCGCAACTACCACGCAGCCGTCGAGGGCGCGCGGCTCTGAGCAACGGAAGCGGTCAGCTAGTTGCATGAGGTCCACATTTCTGGACCTTCTGGACTCAAGACGGCATCTCATTTTGCAGTGTTCTCTGTAAAGGATCTTCTAGTCTTCTAAGCAAGTACATTTACCATTCGAATCAGCCCTTTCTTGCCATATCTACTGAATTAACAACTTCAACGGTTCGTGAGGAACTCAAGTTTGCCGGGAAGAAATCAGTTGATGGGTGTGTGACCGTTCTTGAAGCTCGGAGCGAGAAGGCGAGCGGCCCCCCCTCCCAGAACGACACCACTCTACGTCTCCCTCCCCCTCGACCACGCATGGACCCCTCACTGAAGAAGCCCGTGGCCGTGCTCGCACTCGCAGGCGCCGCGGCCGCGGCCAGCGTGGCCGCCGACCGCCAGCTCTACCTCTTCAAGGACGTCAAGGCGCTGCTCGCGCTGCGCGGGTTGCTGAAGCTCGGGCGCCAGCACATGGCCGAGGGCACGCTCGTGCCGGACGTCTTCCGCAAGGCCGTCGAGCGGTTCCCGTCGCGCGACTTCCTGGCGTTTGAAGACCGCAAGCTCACGTTCTGTCAAGCCGACGAGATCTCGAACCGCATCGCGCGGTGGGCGTTGCGTCAAGGGCTCAAGCCAGGCGATAAAGTGGCGCAGCTTATGGAGAACCGACCCGAGTTTGTGATCTTCTGGCTCGGACTCATGTAGGTCGGCGTGATCCCGGCGCTGATCAACACGCACGTCAAGCCCGACGGGATCGTCCACTGCATCAAGATCGCCGACCCCAAGGTCGTCGTCGTCGGCGTGGAGCTGCTCGAGAAGCTCGCGAGTACTGTGGATCAGCTGCACGATGTGTCCTTCCACGTGTATGGAGATGGCGACGCCGACGCTTCCGTTCGCTCGCTCGCTGGATGAGCAGCTTGCGCAGCTCAGCAGCGCGCCGCTGCCGAGAGATCTGATGGGCGGCATCACGCCCGTGGACACGGCGATGCTCATCTACACGAGCGGCACCACGGGGCTGCCGAAGGCGGCGCGCGTGAACCACTACAACGTGCTGATCCGCTCGCTCGGACTGCAAATCGGGATGGAGGTCACGGAGAACGACCGCGTCTACTGTCCGCTGCCGCTGTACCACACGTCCGGAGGCAACCTCGCCGTTTCGATCTGCATGTACTCGGGCGCCACGCTGTGTATCGCGAGAAAGTTCTCGGCGAGTCGCTTCTGGACGGACGTGCGCAAGTTCGACTGCACGATCGTCCAGTACATCGGCGAGATGTGTCGCTACCTCGTGAACGCGCCGCCGCAGCCCACGGACATCCGAAACAACGTGCGCGCTGCGTTCGGCAATGGCTTGCGGCCGGACGTGTGGGACGAGTTCCAGGACCGCTTCGGCATCGCGGTGGTCGATGAGTTATCCGGATCCACGGAGGGCGTCATGGGCTTTGCGAACCTGTGCGTGGGTCCGGAGGACCGCGGCCACTTGGGACGACGCGGATACCTCATGCAATCGCTCATGGGGATGCGGATTGTCCGCTACGACGTCGAGAACGACGTCCACGTGCGCGACAAGAAGACCGGACTGTTGCAGGAGTGTCCCTTCGACGAAGTCGGAGAACTGGTATGCAAGATCGAAGACAACAACCCGGCTCGCCGATTCAGCGGCTACTACAAGAACGACAAAGAGTCGAGCAAGAAGATTCTGCGTGATGTGTTTGCCAAAGGAGACGCCTACTTCCGCACGGGCGATCTCTTCCGCATCGACCGCAAACACCACTGGCACTTCATGGACCGTATCGGTGATACATTCCGCTGGAAAGGAGAGAACGTCGCGACGAACGAGGTGGCCGAGGCCATCGCCAAGTTCCCAGGACTGAGCGATATCTGTGTGTACGGCGTGGAAGTGCCTGGTGCGGAAGGCCGCGCGTGTCTGGCTGCGATGGTCTTTGACGAGAACAAGTTTGATATGGCGGCGTTTGCTTCTCACGTGAAGGCCCGCCTGCCGTCGTATGCTGTGCCGCTGTTCCTGCGTCAGCTGGGAGAGATGTCGGTGACGGGGACGATGAAGTACGAGAAGGCCAAGCTGCGGAAGCAAGGTATTGACCCGTCGCAGGTGGAGGACAAACTCTGGTACTATGTGAAGGACAAGCACACGTACGAGCGACTCACGGCCGAGAACTTCCACGCGGTGTTTGCGAACTCTCGCTTATAACTGCTTGCGATTCTAATATGTAAGTCCGCGAGCGCGCGCAGGTCTCGCGAGAGCAGCAGCTGGCGGTCGAGCGCTCGCCCGGCGGCGCCCACGAGCCCGGCGAGCGCGAGTACTGTGGACGGAGACTTGAGATCCATGGCGAGACTTGGAGAATGAGCCAACGGAGAGCGAGACAGCCCCCAACGCGCGTCATCATCATCAGCGGCGCGGTCCCTTCGGCGTAGAGGGTCATCGCAAGGGAGAGGAGACGATGCATGCACGCGTCAGACGTGTCCACATCTTCCGGTCAACTGGACCTTAAACAGGATATTTCCACGAGGACAATTATGAAGATAGGATATTGTAACGAGCTGAAAAATCGTGTTTAAATCAAAATCAGGATATTTTGCACGTCAAACATAAAATATTATCTTATAGGTCTTCGTCCTCGTCGGGGAGTGGAACAGCCCTGAAGGGCTCAAAGCGACGCCCAGGTCGATGGACGTCTGTACGGCGGAACGTGTAGGGACCATAGTGGAAGTTTTCTGGGCAGGTGTAGAAGTCGAACTCTCGCTTGACGATGCCGTCGAAGAGAACGCGGTCGGTAATACCCGGGAGGTCGCTCGGATGGTCCCAGTCGCGAGCCACCGACGAGCTCGACGCGAACTGGAACTCCTGGACGCGAACGAGCTCGCCGAGCTCGTCGGAGCTGGAGCCTATCGTCAGGCACTTGAGCTCGATGCCTGGGTGCTTCGCTTTCGCCCGAGACATCAGCAGGGACAGCTCAAGGTGGTCATTGTGAGTGTTGAACCCTCGATTCCCAAGAACAGTCAGCGACACGGCGCGCGGGAGCTGGCCGACGTGCTGGACGAGCAGACCGAGAAACTCCTCCACGACTGTGAACGCTGGTTGGCAAGGTCGGATGGTGTACTTGCGATGGTAAGAAGTCGCCACCGCGTGGAGAACCGCGAGCTGGAAGAGTCCCTTGCCCGAGACATCAACGCCCGAGAGCACTACGGTCTCGAGATGCAGTAACCGCGAAAGCGCAACCATCGAGCGGTCCGTGAAGGTCTTCAGTGAGTCAGCGGAGGAGGTATTGAAAAAATTGCGTTCTGTCGGGCAGCATGCGAGTCGCGTGAGTTGAGGGCACTGAGCCACGAGTTCCTCGACGAAGTTATCACCAAAGACCTCGGGGTCCTCGTGGTGGGGTGGATTTCCACCCCACGCGATCTCGAGGCACTGGAGATTGGGGCATCCGCGACAAAGTGACTGGACATTGGCAGCCGAACGGCCGTAGCCTCTGGTCTCGATCGTAGCTCGATCGTCCGCACTTAACTCTCGAAGATACTGCTGCCAGTCACAGCACAGTGTAGCGCTCAGCTCAATCTTCGTCAGTCGAGGCTTCACCGTACGACCGAAGATCTCGAAGAACGCGGTCGCGAAAGGGACGTAGACGAAGTTAAACTCCGTCAACTCCGTGCACGTCTCGCAGAAGCGGGTCCACGTCGCGAGATCCACGGTCCAAACCTCGTAGAACAACGTGACGAGAGAGAAACACTCCAACCCCTTGGTACGCGAGCTGGTGATTGCTTCGATCGTGGGAAACCGAGAGACGAGCGCGTTGACGTGGTCGTTGGCGCTCGCGACGTCGTTCAGACTGGAGCCGACGTTTAGTTGAAGCTGCTTGAGGCTCCCTTGAAGCTTCCATACGGCGTCAGCCAGAACAAACATATCATCCCGCGACGAACGTTCAACGCCTTGTTTCCACGGACGCGAGATGTATCCAGGAAACACGAGTACATCCAGCAGCGGGCATAGAGCCGCCACCGCTCGAACCAGCGCAGCGTACTCGTCGCTCGACGGGTGAAGCTCGTCGCGATCGGTCACCACTAGCTTCTTCAGTCTTGGCATATGACTCAAGAGGGCTCTCCACTGCGACTCCCACTCCTCCCAGAAGAACGGCATCTCGCCGATCTCAATGTGCCGCACGTACGGACCACGCATCGCGAGTTCGCCTCGCAGCGCCAGCGTCGCGCTGCGGGTTCGAGGGCACGAGCGGATCGCAAAGGTCTGCAGATCTCGACGGCTCGTGAGGTCGCGCACGATCGCCGCCCACTCGGACGAGGCCACCGCCAGCGCCGCAACACTCTTCTCATCGAGAAGCCTTCTACGACGCTGTCTATCGCCTCTGCCGGCAGCGACGCCAGCGCCAAAGCGACGCGAGGACGCTTCATCTCGGAGGAGAAAGGCAAGTGAGCTGAGTTGCGACTGAGATATGGATACCGGTTTGATACCGGTAAGTATCTTATCTGTTTCCTCCGAAGAATATCCGGGTTTTTTGGTAAGCGATGACCATCCGTTTCCGCCAAATATCCAGGTTTTATCAAGTGATGACGAAGCTGGCCTGTTGCCTTTCTCAACCAGATTTCTCCGCGAGAGGACTGGTACTCATATGCCCGTCTCCCTGAGGGGCTATCCGCCGCCGCGGGAAGCCCTCCACGCGGCTGACGCCTCACTCTCCGATTGTCTCCGCCGTGCCGACCCATCATGAGCTTCTCTTCGCCCACGAAAGCGCTGGCGCTGGCCGGCGCTGCCACCGCCGCCGGCGTCGTGCTCGACCGCCGCCTGCTGCTCTCGCAAGATCTCCAGGGGCTCCGAGTCATGAGCGGCGTGCTGCGCGAGGGCAAGCGCGCCATGGCCGCCAAGACGCTCGTGCCGGACGTGTTCAAGCAAGCCGTCGACAAGTACGCAAGCCACGTGTGCCTGGCGTTTGAAGGCCGCCAGCTCACGTTCGCGCAGGTGGACGAGGCCTCGAACCGCGTGGCGCGATGGGCACTGCGTCAAGGACTCCGCACGGGCGACCAGGTCGCGCTGCTCATGGAGAACCGACCCGAGTTTGTGATCTTCTGGCTCGGATTGACCAAGGTTGGTGTGGTCGCGGCGCTCATCAACACGCATCTGCAGATCGACGGGCTCGTGCACTGCATCAAGATCGCCGGTCCCAAGACCGTCGTCGTGGGCGTCGAGACGCTCGCCAAGTTTGCTGGCGCCGTCGACAAACTGTACGACATGGCCTTCCACGTGTACGGCGACGGTGTGGCTCCGTGGAAAGTGTCTCCTGAGTTCCCGTTCGCTCGATCTCTCGATGAGCAACTCACTCAGCTTAGTAGCGCGCCGCTGCCGCGTGGCTTGATCGGTGGACTCACACCGATGGACACGGCTATGCTCATCTACACGAGCGGCACGACGGGTCTTCCCAAGGCCGCTCGCGTGAGCCACTACAACGTGCTGATTCGTGCACTCGCGCTGCAGAAGTACATGAACATCACGGTCCAGGACCGCGTCTATTGCCTGCTGCCGCTCTACCACACGTCGGGCGGGAACTTGGCTGTCGGCATCTGCTTCTACTCGGGCGCCACGCTCTGCATCTCGAGAAAGTTCTCAGTCACACGCTTCTGGGATGAGGTCAAGCAGAACGACTGCACGGTCATCCAGTACATCGGCGAGATGGCGAGATATCTCGTGAATGCGCCCTCACGAGCGACCGACAACGACAACAACGTGCGTGTGACCTTCGGGAACGGCCTGCGACCAGATGTGTGGAACGAGTTCCAGGACCGCTTTGGGATCCCCGTCGTCTACGAGTTCTACGGATCCACCGAGGGAGTCATGGGTTTCGCTAACTACTGCACGACGCCAGCGGATCGAGGCCACTTGGGCCGTCGCGGCTTCCTCATGCAGTCGCTTCTCGGCGTGAGGATCATACGTTATGACGTCGAGCGAGACGAGTACGTTCGCGATCCGAAGACCGGCTTCCTCCAGGAGTGCGGCTTCGACGAGGTCGGCGAGCTGCTGTGCAAGATTAAGGAAGGCGATCCGGCGCGGAAGTTCAGCGGCTACTACAAGAACGAAGGCGAGTCCAACAAGAAGGTCTTGAGAGACGTATTCGCCAAGGGCGACGTGTGGTACCGCTCGGGCGATCTCTTCAAGATCGACTCGCAGCGCTGCTGGCACTTCATGGACCGCGTGGGCGACACGTTCCGCTGGAAAGGAGAGAACGTCGCGACGAACGAAGTGGCCGAAGCCATCGCCAGGTTCCCAGGACTGAGCGACATCTGTGTGTACGGCGTGGAAGTGCCTGGTGCGGAAGGCCGCGCGTGTCTGGCTGCGATGGTCTTCGACGAGAACAAGTTTGACATGGCGGCGTTCGCATCCCACGTGAAGGCCCGCCTGCCGTCGTATGCTGTGCCGCTGTTCCTGCGTCAGCTGGGAGAGATGTCGGTGACGGGGACGATGAAGTACGAGAAGGCCAAGCTGCGGAAGCAAGGCATTGACCCGTCGCAGGTGGAGGACAAGCTCTGGTACTATGTGAAGGACAAGCACACGTACGAGCGACTCACGGCCGAGAACTTCCACGCGGTGTTCGCCAACTCTCGCTTGTGAGACACTGTGGATCTACCTACCACGTGCTTTGGCGAATGCCGTCGGGACTCAGCTCTGTCTCCTGTGATCGCCATAGCGAGACGAGTCGATAACCTTGAAGTGGATAAATAGAGGGACAGAAGACCCATCGTTAGCAACACATCAAATTTACCATTCAAACCGAGATCCGAGGATGTCGTCCGATGTCGATCGAGGTCACTATGGCCAATGCAGCTGCAGTTGAGGATAGACTCGGGGTGTGGGTTGCACTTCCATGATCGCTAGGTCGAGAAAGGAATGGCCAGGGTAACGTTCCCGGGCTGTGAGGGAACGTTCCCGGGTTGTGAGGATACCCTTGGAAGCGAAAACAGCGGTTTAGTTAGAGGTTCAGCGTCATTCGCCTGCGGTGGGATGCAGACAACTGGGAGACAGCCACTATCCTCGAGATCTGGCGGAGGGGAAGAAGAGACGGCTAATTTTAAGGAGCATCATCACTGATTACGCTGGATTCGATGCAGACAGAATGATAGACAAGGCCAGGGTCGTAACTGTGCTGGCGGTCGCGGCCTCGGGAACTCAAAGAAGACAGCGAAATCAAGTTCTTCTGGAGTCACAGACAGACGTTCGCTGTCACCCACTGTCCGACCGTCTTCATTGTGGAGAATGGTCGGATTCTCCATCACGCTCTGTGTCCCGCCGCCTTCAACCGTATTGATTACGAGAACAGCCCCAGTGGCAAGGTATGATGCCCTCCTGGCCTCGTTACCTCGTGCTTCAACAACCCTCGCGACCCTCTCGAGCTCTCGGAGTCTGTTGATCTCCCACAGGCTTCCCCTCGTGGGAACGCACTCTTGAATTCTCCTTCTCCCCCAACAACACCCCGCTCCACCATGAAGACCGCTCTGAAGACCACTCTGCTTCCAGCTCTGCTCGCACTCGCCGGCGCTTACGCGAACCCTGAAGTCTCGCTCGTCGTTACCGACACGCCCAACCACCTGCGCGCGTACGTACTGCCCAAGGGGTACGGCCCCAGCGTCAAGCTCGGTCAGCACATCTACCGCTTCTCGGTCACGGGCAACTCGTCCGGTGGCGCGTTCACGTTGCTACAGACCAGCGCCCCGGCCTCGGCCGTCCTTGATGTGGTCCCACACGTGCACAAGCTCCACTACGAGAACTTCTACTGCACCAAGGGCCGTGCCCAGCTCTGGGTCAAGAGCGACGTGAACGGCAGCGTCGAGCAGTCGCGCGTGCTCACGCAGGGCGACTACGGCGCCGTCCCACACAACACGATCCACACGTACCAGGTACTGGACCCGGACACGTAGCTCACGGGAGTCGTCCAGCCTGGCGGCTTCGAGAAGCTCTTCTTCGCGATCGGTGAAGGTGCGTTCGAGACCTCGACCGGCACGCCGTTCAACCCGATGGCAGCCGCCTCCGCAGCTGGGCCGTCGGCTGTGGCCACGTTGTTGCTTGAAGCCTTGGACATGTTTTCACATTCGGACTTCACACCTCGTCGCGACCTCGTGGACGGAGTTGCTGGCGTGGGTAACTGGCACAACGGCACCAACGACCTGGCAAAGGATGGCTTCACGCCCAACTTCGTCGCCAAGAACTACGGCCCCAAGTACCTCAACACGCAGCACGGCTTCTACCACATCATTGCGCCTCTCGCCACCGGCGCGCAGACCAACAACAACTTGACCATGGGGACCATGACGCTCTCGCCGAAGCTGTGGAACCAAACGGCGGCGAGCGTGAAGGCCAAACAACATTTTGCCGTGCAGTTGGAGGAAGGCGAGCTCGTGCTTGACGTGAACGGCCAGTCGGTGCGACTGATCGATGGCGACGTGGCGTTCATCCCGGGCGGCACGCCGTTCTCGTACTACGCGTCAGTTCCATTCACCAAATTCTTGTACGTGGGTGCGGGTGGCGACGGCTACGACGCGGAGCTGCTCGCGAGCAGCATCGACTGGAATTCTACGGCGTACCCTGCGTATTCGGGCTACCAGTGAGGATCCGTCGACGTCTGAATCGTCTCTAGGGCTGCGCATGCTGAGATGGAGAATCGAACCGTTCTTGTGTGGCTGATTGGTGTTGGTTTTGGGCGATTCACTTTCCATCAATCTCATTTGGTTTCCACATCTTGGGAGAGGGGGAAATATAGTACCCTTCCTGCTCCCATCAACAACGCATAGACTGACATGACGCTGCCGTCGATATCTGGTCCGTCGGGCGCTAGGTGGCGCATCGCCGAGCTGGAAAGATATGGACGGAGAGGACGCGGAACTTGGGGCTGCTGTTGCGTCAATATCCAGTCCAGAGGCCAGTCGCTGTGGACGCGCTGGCTCATCTTCGTGCACTAGAGCGTCGCCATCTTCAGACAGCACAACGCACGCCCGAGGATCGCGCGGGGTGTCCAAGAGCCAGTGTGTCTTTCTTTGCGATCAATGTAGCCATTTATGTCACTATCGAAGTACACTCTTTGATTTTTTTCACTCTTCCTCTGTCTATGGCCAACCGCAGACAACCACGGTTACTCTTTTTCTCCCTCTTAAACCCGCTTTTCGAACAAAATTACCGGTTCTGTCACCGGTATCGTGCTTCAAGTGGTTGAGGAGGAGAAAGCCCTGGTTCCCGCATCAAGCACCAACGGGCAGGAGCCGCCTCGCTCTCCGCGCATCCTCCGGCCGCCGCGACGCCATGGACGCGCGCGCGTGGGAGAGCGAGCGCCAGCGCGTCTCGCTTTACGTCGAACGCCGCCGCCGCGCGCGCCAGGCGTTCGAAATTGCGGTCTGGAGACGCGTCAACGCGCACGCGGCGTTCCTCGAGCACGCGCACGCACGGCGTCGGCTCGAGGCCGCGGCGAACGACGATCACGACGTAGAGCTCGACGTGGAGGCCGCGGGAGAAGACGAGCCGGCGGCTGGCGACGACCACGACCTCGCGCTCGACTTTCTGGGCGACGTCAACGCCGACGACATGCGCTCGCTGCTCGTGGACGCCGTGACGGCGCCGAGTGTGGCGACGGTGAGCGAGCCCGTGTCGGCCATGGCGCCGATCGAGATGCCGTCGCACTTGCTGTCGATTCTGTCGACCGCGAGCGCTGCGAGTGTGAACATGTCGACGGTCACAGGCGTCACTGTCGGCGTGTCGCTCGGAGAGGACGTTGGCGTCTCGGAACTCATGGACGAGCTGCAGATCGACGTGCAGACGCTGGCGACGCCGGTCGTGCGTCAGCGCAGTGGTGAACAGGAGGCGAAGACTGAGGAGAGCACGCCGCCGCGCCACGTGCGTGACCAACGCGCGCTGCAGCCAGGTGAGCGAGTCGAGAAAACGCCGAACAGTAGCAAGCCCCCGCCGGCGACCACGAGCCTCGCCGAGCCCTGGATGGACGTCTTCGACACGGAGGCCGCCGCGGCCAACGAGATGGAGAGCTGGGTCACGGGCAATAACGCTCCGGAAGTGATCCAGCGCCGCGAGACCTTGCGAGGCGACAAGAAGCGCAAGACCACGAAGCGGCTCGGCACCGAGACGTACGAGTATCAGACCACAATGCGACGTGTAGCCAAATATCATGCTGGTGAAGGAGACAGTAGCAGCAGTAGCGACGAATCCAAGGAAGACAGTGACTTCAGCCCGCAGGAAGTCGTCGAGATCGACGATGACGAGGACGGCGATGAACCGTTTAGCGAGACCGAGCTCCTGCCGGATGACTATGTTGGAGACGAGGGCGAAGACGAGGCAGATCGACGAAGATTCAAGACACCGGCACGCAAGCGCATACGGCAGCGACCGAGAACCAAGATGACCATCCGCAAGAACCCACTCGCCAAGTCAGAGCCCAAGAAGAGCAAGAAGATCACGGAGAGGCGAGAAGAGAAGGCGATGAAGGACAAGAAAAGAGAACACCGCGAGGAGAAGAAAGCTCAGCCTCCAGAAGAAACGATCGATTTGATGTCTGACAGCGATGATGGGAAGAATCGTGAAGAAGAGGACGTTGATACAGGATTAGACTATCCAGGCGAGCCTGAGCGAGAGCCGAGCAGTGACGAACCCGTCGAGGCAGTCGATGGAGGAAATGGGGGTCTGATTTTGAAGCTCAAGGTCGCACCGAAGGATCTGTTAGAGCTAGCAGCCAAGGAACAGGCCCAAGGGAGTGGTGATAAAGGTGTGGGAACGCTGCCGCCAAGTGTTAGCGAGCAAGCAGCATCCACTCCTGCTGGTGAGGACATGCAAGAGCGCAGTGAAGTGGAATCGCAGTCGGTGGATAAACCAGAGGATGGCGAATCAAAGGAATCGGTGCCTGACGAAGGACATCAAGGAGAAGATGCAGGTGTTGGAGAAGTTCGGAAAGAAGTCGAACCTATGAAAGTGGTAGCACCGCCTGAAGCGCAAGAGAAGGAAACTGATTCAATGAATGCGGTCCCTGAAGAAGTGCAATTTGAACCTATCGAGTTGGTAACACAGCCGCCAGCAAGAAAGGACGAGACTGATCTAGGGAATGCAACTGTGGCCCCTCAAGAAATGCTTGATGAGGGTGCAGTTTTGAGTGGCGTTGATGAAGACGGATATGCGACGGACGACCTCAATGATGCCGCACTTGAACCCGATGAACTATCGGATACTGGAACGATCGATCTAGATGATCAAGAGCTTGAAGAGCCCGAGGAAATTATCACCAATGCGGAGCAACCTCCATTAGAGACCGGCAAACCTGACGGCGATGTTGTACTAGTCATAGACAAGGCAAAGACTGAGCCTGGACATGAACCTGACAAGATGCTAGAAACAAACGGATCTCCAGCATCGACTTCAGGAGCAACGACAAGTGACGAATCAAACAAGCTGCATCCAGTCGAACCGCAAGTCAAAATGTCGCCACAGCAGTCGACGCCGCCGTCCAACGCACGCGCATTGAATGCGGATTCGCCACCAGCGAAACCTCAAGCGAAGAAGGGTGAGCGAGTGGTAGATTCAGAGACCGTGAACTTTGAGGAAGTGTCATCAGAACTCGATTTTGGTTCGGGCGAGTCAGACGATTACGCGGGAGAAGTGGACGGTGGAGATGACGAAGAAGCCGAGTTTGGGCAGTTCTTCTCCTCCGGGGCAACGAAGCAGATGAAGCGGAAAGTGCCGACAGAATCGAAGAGGCCCCCTTTGGCTCCAGATGCCATTTCTGTGAAGAAGATACGGACAGAGGAGCCGGCCACTTCATCGCCTCAAACCAAGCAAGCTTCGCCTTTGAAGAAAGCTGGTGGTGTGCCGCCGACCACGGCTGGCTCGAATGGACTGCGCAAAGTACCGAACATCAACACAACTATAGTCGCCAAGGGCAAATTCCAGCATACTCGAAGAGCGATTCGCGTGTTGGACGACAAAATGGAGGCCACGCAGGGCGGGGACGAGGCCCACGACCCGAAGAAAAATCTCATTTCACGAAGTCGTTTGATTAGCAGTTCCGGTCCCCCGCCGACGGGAGAAGTGAGCCCTCGCACGATCCGCCCGCTGGCCTTACGAGGCCAATCTCAACCACGAGAATCGAGGTACTTGGGCTACGAAAAGAAGTCGGCTGGAAACCCATACGCCGACGTGGCCAAGCAAGTGCGAGAAAAGTACGACAAGTCGAGTGTACCGAAGACTTCTGTGATGGCAAGTCAACCGGTCGTAACCTTTGATGCGAGTTCCGTTGGTACAGGCGCGGGTGTTTTGAAGCCACTGACAGGAATGCAGACATCCGACGGAGGGTACGTGCCGCCGCGGGATCCTCAGCTCGACGTTTATATTGCTACGGGTGCGATCTCCCAATACGATACTGATGATGATAAGAGCCTCTCGGAGCTTCACAAACGCCCACTCAAATATGCCAAACAAATTGAGGAAGCGAAGAAGAGGGGCGAGAATGTGAAAAAAGGCAAGCCTGTTGAGCTGGATCCAAAGGCTCGTATTCCAAAAAAATCAGCAGAGGCGCTGGCTAAAGAAAGGGCTACGAACAAGAAGACCCTTGATCCCGTGACAACGAAGTCATCTAAGCGTGATCGAGACAACGGAGATGTACCATCGAAGGCCAAGCGAGCGAAAGGAAACAAGAGTTCATCATCTGAAAAGCCGTCGCATTATGGCCCTTCAGCGACGTCGGAGGTGGTTCGACGAAATCAAGATGAATCAAATCGCTACAGTAAGAGTTCGAGAAGCGGCTCAGACAGCTACAAACGAAAACGCGATGACCGAGGCCACGATAGAAGCCGGAATGATCGAAGCAGTGAAAGAAAACGTGGTAGTGATCGCGAGAGAAGTCGTGATGGTCGAGACCGTGAAAGCAAACGACATCACGACTACTCGAGTCGGAGCAGAGATAAAGATCGCGAACGAAGAGACCGTGATCGTCGCGACCGCTCTCAATCTCCCGCAGACAATCATCGTCGCCACAACCGATCCAAATCGCCGTCATCCCATCGAATCTCTCACGACCGGCCTTCAAAACGGGATCTCTCTCGATCGCACTCACGATCTCCCTCTCGATCAAGGTCAAGATCTGAATCGAAACGCTCGTCAACGGACGATCGTCGACGTAAAGCAGATGGCCAGACGAAGTCTCACCACGAAGAACCTCGAAGATCGTCGTTGCAATCCTACGAAGGTGCTGAAAACCTCGCGCGCTCGATGAATAGCCACAGTGGACCAGAACCTCAGAAGCAATCCCAAATCAAGGTGCCGAAGTTGAGTTTGCGGGCCAAGGTGGCTGCCACAGGACCTACGATTGAGGAAGGCGAAGACAGCGACATTGTGGAATCGGATGACCACTCTATTGGCGAACTTGAGGAGGACATCTGGTTCGACATTCGGTATGATCTTCGAAGCGTCAAAGTGGACCACGATCTGCTCGAGCGTATGGTGTACGTCACAAACCTCCCACCGTCGTTTGATGAAGATATGATGATTGAGAAGTTCCACAAGTTCGGCATCGCCGAGAACCGGGAGATTGGGTGTCTAGCCGTCGACGTCTTTTTGTGTCAGCGTACTCATCGATCGCGTGGGGATGCACGGATCACTTTCACGTCTCCCGAGGCCGCAAACCTCGCAGTTGAGGAAATCAACAGTACGTGGATCCTGCGCTGGTTTTTCGTGTAAACTACTAACGAGTTGCTTGGTGGTAACATTACAGATCAATACTGCGGAAGTAATATGCTCTTTGTACAGAGGATGAACGTTCCGACGATGAAGATTCTGACCGCTCAATTTGACATACACCGAGACACGTGGGTCTGTTCGAATGAGTTGTGTCGCAAGGAAACGAGCACGTGGACGCGAAGTTGTGGGAGCTGCGGTAAATTGCGGCAGTTTCCAAAGAGCAGCATTAAGATCCGAGAAGGCGATTGGCTCTGCGCTTTGTAAGTGGGGTGCTACTTGTTCGTAGCGTCGTTGTCTGTTTTTGACGTCTCAATCCCTAGATGTTTTGCGAACAACGATGAGTATTCATCCAAATGCAATGGGTGCGAGGCTCGATTACCACAAGAGATTGACTATCGATCTCAGAGAAGCAGTCGCTGATGTCTCTAACAATTTTTCGGAAATGGAGAACAGCATTGCTCACTGCTCCGTGTGTCGAAGCCTTTTTATTGCAGGTTGATGACCTAGGCCGACCAGAGCAAGTACTGTGACTCGCTGAAATGCTCAATGAGACGCAAAGGATGTGCGCTTGCTCGGCTTGCAGCTCGATCGCCTGGCAAGTACTCTCATCTCCAAGAATGTCGAATCGCCAGCGACGCTATTGCAACGGGAACACAATACGTGTCCGGTGTCATGGGTCCGCGCTGTGCAAAACGCTCAAGCAAATCAGTATGCATGAAGAGCGATCATTTTACATTTGAATTGGTTTATGAGGCGAAGAGCATGAGAGGGGAAAGTGCAGCAGCACGGATTGTTCAAAACAGGCCTGTCGTCCGGGCGTAAGTATGCAGGATGACACAGTGAGTTCATTGGTGCCACCTGACCAAGTTACCTTGGGCATCGTGGTACCATTAGTTGTAGTTGGTACGTTATTGGTTGCGAATAATCTTGGGCAGTGCGTCGAGCTTGTCCGCGAGCGCTTTGTGCGTGCGTTCAATGTGATGGATTTTGATCTCCTTACCTATGTGATCATTGGTGTTGAGGCGATCATTTGAGTCGGACGGGTGGTACCAATGACACGTCGAGGGGGACTTGCAAGTACTCATCTGAGACCATTTGTCTACTCTGGGGCAATTCTTGGTCTTATAGTAAGGGTTGAACCAGCACATCTCTTCATACGAATGAGACTTGCAACACTTTGCGTTGTCGCATCCCGCGCCGTCTCCACATAGCTCCTTTTTGTTGTCCAGGACGTCGAAGCTTAAACCCGTGTTTACGTGGATGCCGACACAGTTGGTGAGCTCTCCAGATTCTTTGAAGTGAGCATCTTGACAACACACAAACAGCTTGTACAACGGAATGAAACTCATGATCTCAAGAATCGAGTGTAATTGAGCACACGCGTCGTTGGAACACGAACACAGCTTGGCTTCGGCGACCCTGTTGAACTGAGAAATTGTATGCTGGAGCATGAGCCTTCTCTCGTGAGTTAACTCATTCGTCTTTGGCCGTTGATTCGAAGCGATAAATTCCAGTTGCAGTGGCTTAGCAAGAACTTGTCGTCGTGGACTCGGCGTCTCCGCCAGTGAAACCGTGCTGTGAAAGTCGGTCCTAATCGATGATGCAGGGCTGGGTGGTGTGCCGGTAGCACCGAAATCTTTGTGATGAAGTTACACTCCCTCGATGAGCTTGCAGATGTCTCACGAGCTCGCCAGTACAGCTTGCGATCTGGGCGAGGCTGCTGCACACCAGCAAGACTTCAGTTTCAGACAACTTGAAAGACTCAGCGTAGTGGGACCTCGAGTAGTGGGACTTTGAGTTGACCACGGCGCGAATCAGGTGGGCACCCTTCTGGAAGATTTCCACGAGGTCCTCGTAATCGGGGGCCGCTTTACGGAATACGCACGTCAAATCTTGGATCCAGACCCATAAATTGTCCCCACTGGGAATATTGAGTTCGTCCATGTAGCCCTTCAACATTCTTCAAAATAGATACGAAAATCATTCCCGCGACGCTCTCTCGCACTCTTCTCCAACTTAGCGATGCAATCCTTCACCTTCTCGAGTGTGGATTCGTTCGTGATCCAGCTGCAGTACCCGAGATGCTTTTCGACGCTCAACGTGTCATCGATGACTCTGTCCACCAGCGATGGTTCGTTGCGTTGCACTTGTCCCACCGCCAGATTGTCCAGCCCAGCTCCTTGCGCGTCGTGCTGTTCGTTCTGCCATTGAGCCGCTGGGGCACTACGAGCAGAGTTGTTGGTGGCGACCATTTCTCCGTTTGTTCTTGTGTTCTCAGTCGGTGGGTTGGCGAGCTTGCAACTTGGCGACTGGGCTCAAGCGATGTGAACCCATTGCTTCTTGCTCACCAAAAAACTCGGAATACAGTACTTATGTTCAGCGTGTTTCGTCTTTGACCAGATTGTCTCACAGAAACTCCTATAACTGAATACAATGGTTAATCTGGTAATTATTTATTCTAAACAATATCATTCCTTCGCAGCTGGCCAGAGACATGAATTTTGAACCCCAAAGACATAAGTTTATAGAGATCTCACAAATAAACACACCGAACTTCCAAAACCCCTTGCCAGATTTTGGGCAGGTGACACAACTGACCACAGCACAGCAGTCAAATGCACACTCCATGAATTGTAAATGTGGACCAGCAATATTCCAGTCGGGAGTGTGCTAACTACGCGCACCCAGAACGGCGGGTTTGACAATATCACCAGACACCGTGATTCTGGAATGACTAAGTACCGGTTATCCGAAGTAAAATCATGATTTTACAACCAGTATTTTCCCCGAACCTTGGAGCTTGGAGTTCATCCTGTGCAACTTGATGCTCTAGACATTCGAACATAGAGGTCGGCCGACCAACACTCAACGACGCCAGTGTTGCTTTGGAAATGATGCCGAGGTGGGACCGGTGCGCGGCAGCCCACACCTCGCGTCAGAGCCCAAAAAAGGCAGAAGACAACGGAAAATCGAGACCATAATGCGACGAGACACCAGAACAATGTGCGGCGTGAAAGGAAACGATCACCAATGTCGAGCAACCGGCAGACCTGACGGCGATGTTGTAATTTAGTCACAGACAAGCCAACGACTGAGCCTAGACATGAACCTGACAAGATGCTACACGGACCTCCCGTTAAGCGTGGACTTGGAGCGGGATCAGCCATGTGAAGGAGGCGACGTGTGAACAGAAAGCGAGTCCGCGACCAAATCGACTCCAAGGCCTATGAGCCAATGGACGACACGAGGTGTCATGCGCACGCGGTCGAATACTGCGACGAAGGGTGGACGGGAGAGTTGAAGAAGGTGTGCCGAAACCCTCGAGTCCACGTGTCCTTCGTTGCCCATGAACTAGTTGTTAGTAGGCGGCGATTAGGAGCGGTTATGCACGAGCGACAGGGTCTCAGCTCGGAAGCTAGACCCAGCTAAAGCTAAGAACAAGAAGTGGCTGCCATCCCTTCGAATCACTCTCAATCTTACGAGAACCTCGAGAAGATGGCCGTGCTTGTCTGCGCCCTCGTTGAGACCCAAGGATATCCTTTCCCAGTGGACATCATTATGAGTCGGCTCGTCGGTCATCTGAAGGAGGCGATCAAGGCCGTGAAGCCCAACACGATCACGTGCGAGGCGTATGAACTGGAACTCTTTCTCGCCAAACGAGAGGACAGAACGTGGCTCCACCACGACCAAGTGCGCGCGATCGCGTGCAACGAATGCTGCTGGGCGACAGAATTCAAGAAGATGCGGCCGTCGTTTAAGCTCGAGAACGAGGCCTATTTTGGCAAGATTTTTGAACCCCAGCAAGGGGACGTCCACGTGCTGGTCCGCGTTTCCGAGGGAGCCACCCGCCGTGGTGGGAGCAGTACTCCGCAGACCGTACGAGATCACCAACTGCTAAATCATTCGTCCGTTGGGTCGAGTGACGGCAAGAACTCTTGCGTGCACTCGGCGTCGGAGTGGAGAGCATTCTTGCCGAAAGCATGAAGACTCAGGAGGATACGGCGCCGTTCGATTGGCGAACAGTCGTGGATAAGATGGGAAACGAAGAACAGCTTCGAGACTCGTACAAGAAATACATGGACGACAACCTTGGCGACGTGCTGAAGAGCAAGAAGCTCTGTGTGGTCACCATAGAGGACCAGAACGTCATCGCGATCAATATTCCGAGCATCGACACCATGCTTTCAGGAAGCAGCGATCTTCTCATCTTGAGCCGAGTAGTCGAGACGGTGCCAGAAGATTTGCAGTTTTTGCCTGGCGTCCAGATGGTGGTCAAAGTGAATTAGGACAGCATCTTGAAATATTCGGCGATTAGAAGCTCTGTAGATCTATGGGATGCAACGAATCGTGTAGTGAAAATGACGGGAATTCTATAGCTAATTTTGAGTCCTGTGGGGGTTCTCGGTTATTTTCGCTGATCAGTTTCGCCATGCGATGGCGTTGGCTCAGAACGTCTATGGGATTCAATTCTAGCATCGGACAAGATGGGCACGTATAGGAAGAGACGCACAGCAAACC
>JAADVR010000453.1:0-28573 GCA_023335855.1 Pythium scleroteichum | reverse complement strand
TCTTTGCTTCCGCTGACCAGCTTCTTGAGCGCCGCGATGCCGCTCTTCTTCTTCGGACTCGGATGCGCTTCCTTGTCGAACGGATACTGACGCTCCTCTAGCAAAATATGCGTTTTCACTGGAGCGCGCTCGAAAATCGCGATCGATGGCAACCACACAGTTTTCTACCCGCTCGTGTACTGGCAAACGGATGATCGAGGTGGAACGAATCTCGGTTGAGAATTCGATGCTTGCCAGAGGCTGAGCGTGGTGCTCTTCTTTGCGCCCGTCGCGATCTCTGACGCCTTGGGCAGTGCTGCCTGGACGAGATGGATCGACTTGCCTGAAGTACACAGCAAGAAACGAGGCTTCTCAGGCAGCGCGTCTTGAACGGTCCCGACCTCTGGGTCGTGGCTTGTGTCTGCACTTCGATCCCGAAAACTCTCTGTTCGTCTACACTGGTCCAGACGACGTGCTGAGAATTGTGCGTGTCGGGTGTCCATCGCATGGTTGGCTAGAGGGTCCGCCATAACTGAGATTCGAAGAAGCGCCATGGCATGCCCAGAGGCAGGACGAAAATGAATGCGACTCAAGTCCATCAATTCCTAGCCCCAACTCAAACTGGTCGAACACGATCTCAGCGGCCTTGGTTGATATTTTTGTGTCCGTGAAGACCTCGCTCACGCACAAAATTCAACTCTCCAATGCTGTCGATTGCGCCGTCGCCATCGGGGCCGAGACGACTCAAACGTCGCACGTCCCAGCGGTGGCACCCGGCGCAGTTCTCTCGCAGTGGCCGTATGCTCACGGTCTCGTGCGTCGCTCTGGGCCACGCACTGGTCATCGCCTCGACGATCGCGCTTGCCAAGATCCACGACGTCATTCTGGCCTCGCCGCAGTCGCACGGCTCCCGAGCTTGGCGTTTCTGGCGCTCAACTGCAACAACATCAGCTTCGTGCCGGACGAGCTGTTGGCGAACGTCACGGCTGTCCAAATCCGGTTTGTGAACAACCCGCTGGCCGCGATTCCTGCGTTCGCTGGGCGACCGGGATCGATCGTTTCCATCGTGGTGAGCTACGCGAACGTAGCGGAGCTGCCGACGCTGTGGCTGGACAGTTCGAAAGACGACTGGAGTCGAGGGATGTTCTTTGTCGAAGCGTAGCACACGCCGCTCTGTGAAGCACTCGGGGCAGCCGGCGGATCCGACGTCGTCATGGTCGGACGCTTCCGCATCGCGTGCACGGACCCTGGCGGGTGGTTTTTCGAAACTAACGTATCCTCTTGGCGATGAAGACGCGTGGCGCATGCGCAACAAGTGAAGAAATTGAAAGAAAACAGGATGAATTTACAGACAAAATTGTATGAGACTCGCCAGTCGATCTCGTCGCTTGGCAGGTCCTACGAGCCGACACTCTGCTTAGACAGGCGTCGGCTCCGGGAAGTAGGTCTTGGGGGCCGAGGCGTCGTCTTCCTTCACGGCGAGGATGGCGGCCGGAACGCCCTGGCGGAGGCGGCGCTTGTCGTCACCGGCAGGCGGCTGGAACGTACGCGGTCCCGACTCGTCGTGGATACGCTTGGCGGCGAGCACAGCGACTGGCACGCGGGCCTCAAGGCGACGCTTGTCATCTGCAGGCGGCTGGAACGTGCGGGGTCCCGACTCGTCGTGGATACGCTTGGCAGCGAGCACGGCCTCTGGGCGGCGGGCTTCGAGACGGCGCGACGGAGCGTCCGGGTTGGACGGGAAGAAAGTGTTGGGGAGCTCTTCCTTGCGGGCGGCGCTGGCCGTTGCGAGCACGGCGGCGGCGATCACGACGATCGAGGCAAACTTCATTGGTCTGTGGGTCAGTAGAAGGCTAACGTACAGCTCTGTTCTGTGACTCTCGCAAAAATGCCAACTGAGCGGGGGGAATGCAAACGAAGGAGAAGGCGAAAACTGGACGGGCGGATGGGAGGGGACCATCGACCCGATCCGTGCAAGCTTGCACGTTCGCCAGATGGCCGCGAGAAGACTGGACAGCCCGAAGAAAGGGACAGGTCGAGATCTGTAGAAACCGCCAACATTCATTCTCAGAGGTTGCTTGAGAGAGAGACTCGATCAACTATACTTTCTTGAGAACACCTGGTTATTCACTATAGCAGGTGTTCCATGACCCGTGTCTGATTCGGGCCATCAACCTGTCGTGCCTAGCTAGAGCGTTGCTGACATAACCGGGGTGCTGTGAACCTAACCCTTGAGCAAACCGAACGTAAAAAAGACGTCCTCAGTCAGCGCGCATTGTGTTCTCTTGGCAATTGAGACCCTGACCTTGCGCGAGCATTACTCACGACGAAGTGAGACCAACGCGCCTTCGACAGATGGACCGATGCCGAGAGGCTCGTTGTCGACTCGTCGCGGAAAATGGACCACTGTCCTGTGTTGGACTGTGGACTTAGAATGGAAACCCACTCGCCCGCCGTTCTTTGTCGTGGGATGGGGACGTCCCAGAGAAGAGAAAAAGAATGGATGGCAAGAGGCCCAAGTCCCACTGCTGTCCTAGCCGGTCTGAACTGTTGAGTCCTGTTGTACTGCAGGACTGCTGGCTCCAAAGATCCATCGCGAGGGCCCAGCTGTGGATTATTACGTGGGGGTACAGTATCCATACATAAGCGTCGATCTGTTGACTGAACACCGGCGGCGCGTTCTGGGTTTTCGGCGGCTGGTTGGAGAGTGTCCCTCCCTACGCATGCCTGGGGCTTGTCCCTGTGAACTGGCACGTGCAAGCGTGGGCGTCTCTCGCTTGAAGAATACTCTCGGCATGGTCTCGTAGCTTCCTGCTATCGGCCACGGCATCCGCTGCCAACTGGACGGCTCGATCCAGGCTTGTCGCGTGGGTCTTTAGCGCCGCAAACAAGAACTCGGTGTCGTCGCTGCTGCTGTCTCGGATCAGTTGGCGTTGTCGCTTTGTCGAGCTCGCGAGGAACTCTAACGTTCCCCTGCTCAGTGTATGGTCGCTCTCTGACACCGTCTGCCAGCGCGCCAACATATCACTCAAGCGAGTTGTCGCCAGCTTGCCTTCCAAGTCGCCAATCTTCACGGAGCAAAACGTAGATAGAGGCCTAGAACGACGCTCACGTCGGACCACGGGAAGTTGGATCGGCGGTTGCGAGGTCAGAGCGAGAAGCTGCTGCGATCGAGCTCGCTCAACGAGCGAGTTCGGTACCCGGCACGTCTTGATGTGGCTGGTTGAGCATCGTCGACGGACGGGTTTCTTCTCGCGATGTAAGCAGCTCATCAGATGGCTCACTGCCTTTGTAGGAATGATTGGCTTTGATGTCGATGCAGGTAACTTCGCCTCGGTGGCAGCTTGCGCTTGATTGTGGCGCAACGAGTGTAGCTTGGACCGCGCCCACTCATTCGCGGTAGATACGTCTGGGTGGTGCAGCGCCTTGCCGTGATAACTCGGTGCGACGTTGGTGGTTGGATCAGCAACGGTGTTCACGTCCTTCTCCTTGTCGTTGAGAGTATCGAGAGCCATCGTGTTGGTGTTTGCGTGAAGATCACTGTCATCTTCTTCAAACGAGTCTCCGTAAGAATCCAAATCGTCGTGACTGACTGCGTTCAGCGGCGGATCGAGATGATCTTCATCGTCCTCAAAGTCGTCATCATAGGCAAATTCTGTCTCATCCATCGTAGTTGGCTGGAGACCAACGACAGCGTCATTAACGCAAGCAGACCCCCGAATCTCAGTACTCGCACGGTCTCTTATGAAATCTCCACTGTCGTCCTGATCGTCAGGCTCGTCAGCGCCGCATCCTGGGGAGATTCGTCGGTGTTGAGGGCTCGGCGACGGAAGCGATGCCGAAGACGAGATCGATGAGTCGATACTGCTCACGACACTCATCTCCAGGATCGGAAACACAATGCCGGTCCCGAAGAGTCGCGGCGGTTCGAAGTCATCGCGTCCGCTGGATATATCGGTGACTACATTATGTCGCTTCGCTCATGTGCACTCGCGCCTTTGCGAGAATTGATGATGACGAAGATGCGGAACGTTCAACATCGATATCCCTCCTCTTCTCGGCATCGGCGACGGGAAGTGCCGCACACATAGCCTAAGAATACCGCTGTCGCGGAAAACCTTCCGTAATCACCATGCAGTATAAAGCGTCGCGGAGCTGATAGCATGCAGGATCCTCGGCCGCCACCGCCGCACGCTCGGCGACCAGACCACAAGCGATTCTCTGTGCGTGACGGCTTCCATCTCAAAGAATGGAATGACGAACGTCGCATCGAAATCGGCCATTCCGTCGCAGCAGAAACTGGTATCTGTGAGGCGACCAACCAGGCAAACGAGCCTGGCAATAACACTTCACCGCGCGGCCCTCGGCCCAACGATGCTGCTCATCACAGAGCATCAAGCATAGACACAGAGGTTGCACTGATCTTCGACCTCTTACAACGACCAGCCCCCGATTTCGCGAACGGAGACACTTCTCCAGGGACCACTGATCAGCCTTCATTGATGACTGTGGATGAACCAGAACGAAGAATGCCCCTTGGCTCAGCTTACAGGCAAGCTGAAGCTGCCGCTATGCTCTCTCGGCTTGGGCCGTCCGCAGATTGGCTCGTGTATCGCCACCGAACGAACTCGACCCCAAGAAGAAGAGACGAACAACTCGACAAGATGGTCAACGAGGTGTTGGATGCCGCAGCCAACAACGTTCTTCGACCGACGGTGCCTCCGGCAAGAACAAGCGGCAAACGGCCGCGACGGTGCACTCATACTCGATCGCACGCTATGAAGGGTTGTCGTGAGAGCGACTTCGGGAAATTGGCGAACTTGCTTCTCGCGCCAATCCTCACAAGCCCGAGCGTCACAGACGGAAGAGCAGCGAGACCACCGGGAGACTGCACGACGTCTTACGCGACTGAGCGTAGCCGGCTGCGAGAAAAAGCAGCGGTACCTATCAAAACTGAGAAGCTGCTGGGTCGACTTGATGAGCTCCGATCGTTCCCTGCAGTTGTGGAGCGTGTTCTTCAACTAGAGCGCGAAAAAAGACAAGAGTTGGTGAACCAACACGGCGAGGATCTGGTCGCTAAGAACAAGAAGCTCCACCGACTCATCCCTCCTCTTCAGCGGCCTGTGCACACCCCAGTCTTTCCTTCCATTGTTGAGCATCGCAGGCAGCAAGCGATTCGGCGAAAGCAGCTCGTGGACGAGAGCCAAGAGTTGACACTCAAGAGCGTCGTCAACCGCTGGCAGAACCGGCGACTCGAGATCCAGCAGCAAGAACGTCTCCACTACACCCAATCTCAGTGGCTCTTGATCACGACGTTGGGCCAGGCAACGGCTCGATGGATAAAGCAGTTCCGAGAGTGTAGAGCACACCGCGACATGATCTTCCGGCTTGCGATGATCAAGAAGATCCAACAATACTGGAAGCAACGACGCATCCTGCGTCAGAACGCACAGGCTGCGTTATCGATGCCAGCTGGTTCACCTCTCCGATCGCATTTCTTCCGCATGCCTACCGTAATGAGAGCAATCCACATCGTGCAAGTGGGAATGCGCCGATGGTTAGCACGCCGTCGCACACAAGAGAGAATCTGCGCGGTCGAGGTCATCATCACCTCTTGGCTCGAGTTCCAGGACGTGAAGTTTCGGCGGCTCATTCTTCGTTTTCGCAAACGCGTGCGTGACTTCCAGACCATGTGGCGCACGTGGCGCACCATAACTGATGCTCGTATCAAACTGCTTCTGCTCGTCTGGGCGCGAGTGGAGAAAAAGCACAAGCGTCGAGGTGGACTCACACCGAATACAGAGTCGGAGACGTACCCAAAGGATGGCACCAACTCGCGCGGATTGTCTAGCGGCGAAAAGATCCATCGCCACCTGCGGAACGGCGGTGTAGTCATGACCGCCGTGTCTGAACTCGGATCGAACCACTCGAACGGAAAAGGGTCGCATTCACCATCTAAACGCAACAGCCACGAAGTTGAGCTACGACGACACGCCGAGGAGGATCTGCAGTTTGCAATGCGAGACTTCTACACCAGCAACCGCAACCACATGGCAAAAATGTCGCTCAGTCCGAATCAGCACCTTAGCATGACGATCCTCCCTCAACCGTCAATCCACGGCCAGTCTCACCGAAGTCTCTCACCTGTACACATGACAAAGAACCCTTCTACCCCGGCAATCCAGCCATGGCAGCCTCAGGTATCGCCACCACACACCGAAAAGATACCCCTTTCGCTCAAAGTCTCGCTTCTTCGTCACCTACTGTCCGAGAAGCGAAAGAAGTTCCGGGTCACCAAAGAACGCAAGAGGTGCGCAGCTCGTTCTCGTGTAGAAGACCATGATTGAGTTACCTGATACTGACTGACAACTTTTCAATGAATTTAGAGCGGAATGGAAAGAAAGACAGCTGCAACTTCGGCGCATTGACTTCCGTTACAACGTGCTGGAAGAACTCGCTGCATTCCAGCGATTCGAGGCCGAGCACGCCGTCTTCATGGTCTTGCGCAGCATCTCAGAGCAAGAGATCTTACATCTTATCACACAAGCACACCAGCGACTCCGCGTGTCCACAAATCCTCCCACACCCTTCAATGTTCCGGTGCTCGAGCATCTGCCCAGTTCAAGTCCACCGCCAATGCCATTGGGTCGCCCCGTGACGCCGAGTGTGCCTTCATCGAATGTGAGGAACGAAGGCCCAAGACGATCAACCATAATGTTGATCCGCCCAAAAGCCCAATCAGATCGAAGCCAACACAGCTCGATAATAGAGTTGAGCGGAAGCGAGTGACGACGAGGGAGCTAGTACTCACAATCGCATCATGCTCGTTTGCTTGGACTTTTTGGGCGGAGGTGTGGTAGTGTCGGGGCGCCCAGCAAAAATGGAGAACACACGAGGCTCAGCAGCATCGGACGTTTTGGCCAAGTACGCTCGAACTGAATCCGTGGTGGACTTGAGGGTGCGACTGTGCCACGACGAGGCTTCTTCATCCGGCTCGTACTTCAGTTTGATTGGCTTCTTTGATCCACTCCCCGTTTCAAATGAGGGAACAGCGTGCTCCTCGTTCTTAATAACTGGAATACCTTCGCCAAAATCTGCGACGTTCATCTCAAAGAACGGCTGAAGCATCGGGAGAGTATCTTGGGCATATTCAAATTCGCGCACGAATGGACGAATCCACTTGGAGAGCGACTTAGTGTGAGCCTGGAATCTGTAGCGGGAGTCTACCAAGATGATCGCGCCGTAATCTTGGCGATGTCGAATACAGCGGCCAAGGGCTTGGTTTAGAGCTCGGAAGGCTTGTAACTGATACCATGCAGATCCAGAAACAAGTTTCTTGTCGACAACACACCTTTCATCTTGATACTGGCGCTTGAGTGACACTTGTAGTTCTTTAACATTTGGATACGGAATGCCAACTGCAAGCACAGCACGAGCATTCGCATTGGAAAAATCAATACCTTCGCTGACCTTGCCTCGGTATACAGCCAAAAAGATAGCTCCTGTGCGAACTCCAGCACCCTCAGCCTTCACGCCCCGATTGGCCGCGATGGATGTCATGCAATCCACGATTGTGCGCCTGTACTCATCCATCAACGCATCGAAGTCCTTTCCAGCACTGCGCGGCTCAGTAAAGATCGTCTTCGTTTCCTGGATCTTCATCCATACGCCTGTCTGTTCCCACCGAGTCTTCAACTTGTCCATCAGCGAGTAAGACGGGAAAAACATCAGGATACCTCCGGGCACCGATAGCGTGTACTGATGAAGTAGTTCGCCCATCGAGTCTTGGTATCGATATTCTTGTTGGTTCTTGTACGTCGCTGACAGATCAACACCGCCTGGCCCATTCATAACTGCACCGACAAACACCTGTCTCCGAATGTTCACCACGTGATTGGCTTCTAGGCGAATGGGAAAGTCGGTTCCAAGCTCGCCAGCAAATGAGTCCATCGGACTCAACGTGCCAGAAGTCAAGATGACGCTTCGAGCTTCCTTCACAACATCCGAAAATGCGACGGCTGCGTTCAAACACCAGATACACATCTTGACTTGCCACCCGCCATCGGGATCTTGGCTGCTGCCAAACCCTCCGCTGTTGCGTCCTCTAAAGCGGGCGTTCTGCTGCCGTCGAGATCGCGATTTCATAACAATCAACTTGAAGTCGTCGAGGTACTTGAGCTGATCACGATACATATAGTCGGCGACGTTGAGCAAGCTACGAATCGTGCCCACCGCCAGAGCGCTGAGGCGGTAGTTGCTCCCTTCTTTCTGTTTCTTTTCTTTCTCTTCCCCATCTTCCCCCTCCTCCATCTCCCCCACCTCCTCCTGACCTCGTCCTTGTTTTTTGCTATCCATAGCAAGCTCTTTCTCGTGGTCGACTACAGCCTTCATGTCATTTTTTATCTGTTCGAAGTTATCTTGAGTCATCTTCGCGAACTCTGCAAACATGGCCAAGCAGTCGGCACCTGTCCACACATTGCTCTCTTCTTCGTACCCAGAGGGCTTGAGTGTGTTCGCTGATGGTGTAGAGATCTTGTTGAGCCATCGATTTATGCCGTTCAGAACTCTTAGCAACGAAGCATAGCAGATGGGCCGAGATCCTTTCTTTATCACGTCCGTGAATGAAGCAATGGCACCGCTGAGCGCGTCAGTGGTGAGTTCGATACTGGCACTTGAGCGGCATGTGTCCTCGACGTTGTGCGCCTCATCAAGCACGATAATCGCGTCCTTGAGCGAGATTTGGACTGCTGCTCGAATCGAAGGATCGAGCAGGTAATTGTAGGGGCAAAACACGATATTTGCCTCAACGAGAGCGTCGCGCGCATGAAAGAAAGCGCATTCACGGTGCTTTTTTGCGAGCTTCACGAGATCCTCGAGATCCCAAACAGGAGGCGCCACGCGTCGCAAGTCGTTTGTTTTGCGTCGCTTCCGAAAGTAGCCGCACTGATTCGCCTCAACTGCGTCACGGCATTTGTCATCAATCATACCAACCTCCTTATTGACCTTCGCATTGACGCAGTAGTGGGCTTTTGAGCCGAGAACGACAGTCTTGAGGTTCCCCGAGTACGGGTTCGTCGCATCCGGGCTCTGCAAGTAGCTCACGGGGCAGTTCTTCAGCTCGTCCACGACTTGTGCAAGCTGGGAATGGGTGCGTGAGCAGAAGAATATGGTTGGTGGCATCACTCGCTTGTTCGTCGGCTTCGCTTCCGTCGAGTGGAAGTCTTCCATTGAGCCCTGGAAATCAGGATCTTTCTCCACTTTACAAAGCACGTCTTCGAACGATGTAGGTAGCTTACGTCGTTTGCTCGGCGCCGGCTCGGCTGCGCCACTTCCGTCACGCTTCTTGTGCTCCATCGAAATCCACCCACCATCCTGCATTTTCGCACCGTTTCCGAAGCGGAACTGGTCGAAAGATGGCTGCGTTGACGCAAAGTCGTCATCATCGCCGATTCCACCATACCGATTCTCGTAGTACGTCTCTTGCTTGACTTTCTCGGCTGCTTCCGCCTTGGTCGCGGCTGCTGCCTCTGCCTTGGCAGCCACCTGCTCGGCGCGCACGCGCTCCGCTTCGACCATTTCCTTGGCGAACTGTTTCTGGAACGTCAGCGACGAGCAGAGCAGCGCGAGCGTCTTGCCCGAGCCCGTGGGGGACTCGAGCAGCGCGTGCTGGCCGGTCTTGAGCGCAACCAGCACCTTGTTCATGACCGCGAGCTGCGCTGGAAACGGCTTCTTCCCGTGCGGGAACGCGACGTCGTAGCCCATAATCATGACTTTGTTCTCGCCCTCCGCCGAGGCGGCGGACGGCGGCAGCTCGGTCTTGACGGCGTCCATGGCGTGGCTGGTGTTGGCTTTTCGCGCGCGAAAACACCCCAGTGTACTGCGATCTATCGAACACAGTACCGTCTTGTATTGGCATGTATGCGACGTGTGCAGGTACCTGCCGAATACAATAGTTGAAGTAAGAGGAGATGCGCAAAACCTCCAAAATATGATCGCTCACGCCAAGCCTGCCATCACCGTCAGGCGTTCGGCGTCGGCGTTGATTGACTGTGAATCCACTGGGTTCTCAGCGGATTTAACCCTGCAGGAAGGCGGCAACTTGTACCGTATCGATACAGTGAGGCTTTGTGTATTGATACCAGTGAGCGAGTTGGAGGCGAGGCCGGAGAACTCGACTCGTAGAAGAGCGTGGAGCTTAAAGGAGGCTCAACGATGCACTGCCATTGTGGGCGATCAGCCTCGCTTCTCTGGTGACTGGGTTCTCTCAAAGCTTGGCGCCGCTGATCAAGTTGCCAACCCATCGGTCTGACGAGAGATATCAATTGTCACAGTCCACACGTTTCCTATTTGCCGCTCTCTGCGAAATCGGATATTCCACCAGTCTCATCCCTAACAACAGAAACTCGTTCTGTATTGGTCAATAGTTCCAGCAAAAACAGTATCTATTGGTTAATACACGACAATCGGCCCATTTAGATCCAATCATCTTGGCGATCACTGCCCAACTCGTTGGGAAGGCCCCAACGAGTTGAGCATCTTGACTCATCAGTGCGAGTTTCCACGTGAGCAACGCCATGAGCAAGGGACTCTCGGAGGCTGTGAGAGACGGCGCGTCCGTCGAGGAGGTCAGGGCGCTGCTGGCCGACGGCTGCGACGTGAACAAGGGCGACGACGTGAGTGGCGCGGCGGAATGTGAGCCTATGTACACACGGCTGAGTGGGTCTGCTGGTGCTCTGAGTAGTTGGAAGACAATCCGCCACTGCTCCACGCTGCGCGCGCGGGAAATGTCGACGTATCGACGTGTCTGCTGGACAGTGGCGCCAAGGTGGATGCGCGCAACAAGGTACGGCTGGGCGGTTGGGGAAGTCATGGTTTGAGGATGGGGACTGAGGAGCGAGTGGGGTGCTGTTAGTTCGGATGGGCAGCGCTCCATCGCGCCGCGCAAGGAGGAAGCGTGGAGATAATGAAACTTCTAGTGGCGCGAGGCGGCGACATCCACGCGACAGCAAAGGTGGGTGAGGCTGGTGAATAGCTGTTCACTTGGGTAGGAGGTCTGAATATGCGTTGGCGATAGGACAGCAAGACGGTTCTCTACGTCGCAGCTCTGAGCGGGAAGCTGAACACCATCACGTTTTCGATCGACTTGGGCGTTGATGTTAACGCGGTTAGCTCGGTGAGGCTCTATTGACCACGACCGAACCACTAGCTCGTCGCTTGAATTATTGTCTTGTTGGATCTTCCAGGAATATGGGTTCACAGCTCTGCTTTGTGCTGCGGACAAGGGGTACGTCGGCATAATGCGACTTCTTGCATCGCGAGGAGCAAACATTCACGCCAAGTCCAAGGTATGTCCTCACTGCGTCCAATGGTTCAAAAGTAATCTCATCACACATTGTGAATTTAGATGGGTTCGTCCGTCGCGTATCTGGCAGCCACAAAAGGAAGACTTGAAGCTGTTGAATGTGCTCTCGATTTTGGCGTTGACGTGAATGCGACCAATCGCGTACGCGAACCTGCTGGCAATTCAAGTTTGTTCTGTGGATAACGACCATGTTTGGGTCTTTGTAGACCATTACTCGTGGCCGCTGAGAAGGGCCATCTGCCGATCATGCGCCTTTTGGTCAATCGTGGAGCGGATGTCAAAGCTCGTGAGAATGTATGCATTTATCAGCATGTTGGTGTGCCGTATCCTAGCTGAATCTCATCGTGATGGCAGAACGGCAGGTCAATTGTGTGGTGCGTGACCTTCTCTGGAAATCTTGAAGCCATTCGATACGCTATCGATGCCGGTGGTGACATCGAGGCAGTTACTCACGAGGTAATGCAACCATCTTTACTTGCGTTATGTAGTCGACGGTCTCACTAAGCGTGAGTGAACTACACAGTTCGGTTCTACCCCGTTGCACTACGCTGGGCAAGTTGGCAACGCGATCGCAATGCGAATTCTACAGTCTCGTGGCGCCAACGTACACGCGCTGAACAAGGTTTGACGCTGTGCCGATCTATGCGAGAGTTTCGATTAACTTGGATTTGGGAACCAGAAAGGATCTACGGCTCTCCACGTCGCTGCAGGAAAAGGCCATATTGAAGCAGTCAAATGTGCCATTGATTTCGGCGTCGATATCAACCTGGTCAACAAGGTCAGTGCGGCTTGTCCTTTCGTATGTTTCGTGGCATGGCTATAAAGTCTCTCCAGGATGGCCTGCCTCCATTGTTTCTTGCAGCCCAGCAGCGTCACGTAGCGGTCATGAAATTACTTGTTGAGCGGGGTGCCAATATCCAGTGTGTGTCGAAGGTTCAGAGCTTCTGTCTGTCGCTATCAAACCAAGATTTAATCATTTAACCTCGGCAGGCTGGTTCGCCCATTGTCTACTTCACGGCCGGCAAGGGGCATGTCGAAGCGACAAAAGCTGGTCTTGATTTTGGCATTGATCCAAATGTTCCAAGATTCGTGCGTTATCAACTCTATCATACCGTTGCTAAATGTCACTGATCGATTTTCTCTGGTCAAAGGACGGGCTGACGCCACTATACTATGCTGCCGAACAAGGTCATGTTGCAGTTATGAAGCTTCTGGTCCAGCGCGGTGCTAATCCTCATGTCCTTACCACTAAGGTGTTCATTACTGAAGCGAATATTGGGTAGACGCTTACTAACTTGCCTGAAAACACAATCGGGTGGGCAATCAATTCTCTACGTCGCAGCTGCTAAGGGTAAAGTCGAAGCTGTCAAGTGTGCGTTGGGCTTTGGCGTCGACGTCAATGGAATGACAAAGGTGATGGACATCAAAAAGTCTTCCTGACCCACGAGTTCTGACGTCACCGACTTGATTGGTGGGGTAGTTGAAGTACACACCGCTCCTACGCGCTGCAGAACAAGGCCATGCCGGAGTGATGCGTCTTCTCGTTGAACATGGAGCCGACGTTCACTCCGTACCAAACGTGAGTGATCTGTGATGCCTTATGTTTGGTATGTTGGATCGTCTTAACAAAGCTTTTGTGTATTATCTCTCGTAGACTGGAGTCTCGATTCTTCAGATCGCACTAAACAACGGGAAGTCAGCTGCGGCAGCACTAGCGATGGAAATGGGATTAAAGCTCCCAGATAACGACGACGTGAGCCCCTATACTCGATTCGCCGACTATTTGCTTGTTAACACACTGTCTCCCTCAGAATGGATGGAGTCCTCTTCACAGAGCAGCGAAGGAAGAAGATGTCGAGATGATGAAACTGATTGTTGCTCGGTCGGGTGGACTGGACTCACTCACGAAGGTGCGGCAGACTATCATACCAAGTGCGCGAAGAGCATATCACTCATTTGTTCGTGTTTTGTTTTACAGGATGGTCAGTCTGTACTCCACATTGCTTCTCTCCACGGTAGCTCTTCAGCTGTCTCCTATGCTTTGGCGATGCATCTTGATGTTCTGCAACGCGACAATGTAAGCAACCACCTGAGTCTTGTGCTGAGAACGTCTGACTAAGCCTTTGCACGCATTTCAGAACGGTTACTTACCACTTCATTATGCAGCCCTTGGTGGCAACTTGAGCGTCATTGATTCCCTTGTCGAGCACGGTGCTCAGCTCGATGTGAAAGCAAACGTAAGTCACAAAATTTCATACCACATAGTAGTTCTTATCGAGCTGATAAATATCCCACAGCATGGAGCATCCGTGCTTCATAGTGCCGCTCGCAGCAAAAATGTGGAGACAGTGAACAAGCTGATTGACCTCGGGCTCGACGTCCAATCTGCTGACAAAGTATGGGTTATTTTACGATGATGATCTTATAATTCTTGCTCACCATTGTGTACGTCGAACATCAGAACGGCTACACCGTGTTGCACCTCTCCGCCGCAATTGGAAGCGCTCCAGCCATGCAGGCTCTCATATCGCGCGGAGCTGCCACCAACGCAATGATGAGGGTGTGCAATCCACTCTTCAACATCGACTGCATGCATAAGCTGATGAATTTTCGAACAGAATGGGTGGATGATCTTGCACTGAACAGTCGCAAAAGGCAAACTCGAAACGCTGCGTTTATCACTCGACCACGGCGTCGATGTGAACAGCAAGGCGGAAGTGAGTCGTACCTGATGAACAACGACCTTGATGCATTCTTTGACGCTTTTGCCGCGATGTAGTCCGCATGGGAAACACCGATCTTCTTGGCAACTCAAATCGAAGACCATCGAATTTCCCACCAGTTAGCCTATGAACTCTGCTTGAGAGGAGCGGAATGGGGTGTGCTCGAATCCCGGCATCTCCAACCAGGCAAGAAGGAAGACATCAAACACCAACAGCATGTACAGTGGCGATGGGGTCTGCAAGCCTGTATTGAACACTGGATCGAAGCACGCGCGAGTGGTTTTTCAGCTCTGACGCAAATCCCACTTGAAGTCGTAGAGCGTGGTGCTGATTCAGTTCGAACGTACATTTCAGATGTTGCGCAATCAGACACGAGCGAGCTTGAGTATCGTTGCAAAATTTGTGTCGTCGGATCGGGCACAAGGGGAAATCAAGTCTAGTCCGATCGCTTCAGGCAATGAAACCAGCTATGGACGCAGCAGCAAGTCGGTCGACTGCCGTCGAGCTTGTATCAAGTTCACTTGTTGAGCAAAATCCCGACAAACCAAACCGACGTCTGGAAGTGACATACTGGAATTTTTCTGGTCAAGAAGTCTACCAAACCGCCCATTCGGCTTTCTTCACGAATGGTAGCCTCTACGTTGTAGTTATCGACTTGCCAGCGTATGCAAACGAGTTAGCGAACGAAGACGAAATGTCGCCCGACAAGTTCGAGTTCTCGATGGATCGTTTCGTGAGCACTCGAGTCTTCCGGTGGATTCGGAGTGTCCTCGCACACCAGCCAGATGCTCGGTTCCTTTTGGTTGGGACGAAAGCAGACCGCTTGGACGATTCGAAAGCGATCGACAGAATCTGGTCGGACGTCCAGGACCGACTTGACGACTGGAAGAAAGCGTTTATCCAGGAACTTGGGCAGCAGCTTCGATCTGCAACGCACCTGCATGGTATGATGGAGCGATCGAGTTCGTCGTTTTCGGAAGGAGACGGTAACTAATTTGAGCGCTTGGAGGAGCTCAAGGATAAATTAGCAGGACTTTCCAGTGAGTGGCTAGTCGTGAGTTGCACGAATCAAACTTCTGTTTCGGAAGCCTGCGGTAAGTTGCTACAGCAAATCAAGAAGATCGAGCTCGGACTACCAATGGGGAAGAAATATGCTCAAGTCCGTAAAGCCATCGAGTCGAAGCGTGCTCTAGCCAACAACTCTGGTAGCGATCAAGCCCGCGTGGAACAAATGATTGTTCGATTCTCCGTACTACGTCGGCAGCTGATGACAGACATCGATGGGCTGGAGCGGGACGACTGTGAGCAGATTCTGCGCTCTCTCCACGACGCCGGCGATGTGCTATGGTATGATCTAGACAACGCTGGCGAACTGAATGAACTCGTGATTCTGGACCCAACGCTTGGCTTTGAGCTAGTAAGTGAGATCGTGAACCACGATTTCTCTAAGGATGGCATCCAAGCACCGCTTGACGGGCGTATCACTCACGCGATGCTCCGGACGTTCCCACTGTGGCGTGAGATGGACGCAGTCTTGTGGCACGCATTCAAGAGTTTGCTGCAGCATTTTCAGTTGGCGTACCCTGCCGATAGTGATTTAGTGATGCCAGAATCCGATCTGGTGGTACCAGCGTACTGGAAGGCATTGAAGAAAACGGACCCGATGGGAACGTTGTCTCGTCAGATCTCCAAGGTGGACTACATCGCGAAGAACCGTTGGTGCTGGGAGTACGAACTGTCTGCGGGTGCCTCGGACTCAGTGTTTGAGCAGTTGGCCGTTCAGAGCAGCTCATCGTATCTGAAGCGATCGATCAGCGCAAACTGGATCGAGTAGGCGTGTGACGAGTTCGCGTCCCGTATCGTGTTGATTGAGGGCGAGACTCGGAACGACATGATCCGTATCGAAGTGGCGAGCGAGAGTCCGGAGATGAGCTGGCACAACATGCGGTTCTATCTGATGAAGATGGAGCAGGTGCTGGAAGGGTATCCTGGTTTGTCTACGTGGCGTTTCGTGGTGGAGAAGCCTCGTGGTCAGCTGATGGAGACTCGCCACGCGTTGGATCCAGCTGTGAAGAAGCTGTTGGATGCGATCACACTGGGCCGTGACGAGAGTAGTGTTCGTGAGGAGCTGCCGTGGTTTCCGTCGGATATGACGTGGTTCATCCGCAAGTCGTGGAAGGACATCGGAACGTTTCAGCAACTGCAGTTGGACCAGCTCGTGCGTGACAAGTTGGAGGTGTTGCGCGAGCTGGCGATCGCGGGTGATTCACCTCGTCGGTACCCGGCGCTGTGGTCGTTGGAGTACAAGCCGCTGGAGAAGAAGGTGGTGTTGCGGATGTCGAGCGATCTGTCCGGTCGTTGCTACCATGTTCCAATCGAGATAGAGGCGCTGCCGGAGTTCTTGGCCAAGTACATCAAGGTGGGTCGGGTCGGTTGTTGGGATCTCTTGATGTTGTGGTTTGCTGATGCCGAGTTTGTGGGTGTGAAACTGTAGGAGGGTCTGTCGATCGTGTCGAACATCGTATCGAACGCGGTGTCATTGGGTTTACTCCAGAACGTGGTGGATGCGGCGATCTCGGGTGAGTTCGGTACTGTCGAGAGCAGTCGTTGTAGTGGGGCTGAGGCTGACGATTCTGTTGTGGTTTGCACTAGGCTTCGATGGCAAGGTCCAGCAAACTCAGCAAGTACACAACCTCATCGAGAAGCTGGACATGTCGGCGTCCAACCTCTTCGACTCTCGAGATACGACGCTCACTCCTGGTGTGGCAACGACTGTGCTCCGAGATCTGCTTCGCATGAACAACGACAGCTTTGACGATCTGGAGATCTCTGATCTGACGAACCTGGAGCTGGCGGTGACGGAGAAGGGCGAATATGTGTGGGCGCACGCGCACGAGATCGCTATGCTGAAGGGCAAGATTACACGTTGCGCGTCTCGTCCGTCCACGTGGGACGATATCGAGTCACCCGAGTCAGAGCCGCTCCCTTCTGTTTGTACACTCGCTGTCTCCAACCAACAAGGAGAAGAGTGGCCCAAACAAGGTGATCACGGACACATCCAAGTCGACAAGAATGGACGTGAGCTTGTGCATTGCATCAGTGGCATGTCTGCCGCCATCGGACTGGTACAAGGCGTACTGCAAATGGGCGCTCTTCCACCGCACAAGCTCTTCTCCGATTGCTAGCGGGGCGACTGGGCAAAACACGGACAGCAGCGTGGCTCCGTCGTGGCGCAATATCAAGATCTATTTGGACTCGGTGCCGACACTAGAGATGCTACGCGAGTGTCGTTTGCTTGTGCGCATGAAGCGTCGAACCATTATCGGGTGGACAAAGTGAGTGGACTGAGTATTTTTGCGCGAACTGACGGAGACTGACTGTTTTGGTCTTAAGGTTTCTTGGCGGTGGCGAGGTGCTTCTAAGCTCCTGCATCGACGAGGACGCCAAAGAGACTCTCCATTGCGAGCCAATTGATGTTACAATCGACAGCGCGACGCAGACGAAACAGTGGGTGACAGTACTGTTTTCGTTCGAGAGCTAGGAACAACTTCCGTCGCTCGTGCACTTTGAATGAGTCCAGAGCGCAGCAGAAGACGTGGCGAGTGTACCCGAAACACAGACTAGCTGCATCGCGGGTATCAGGAAGCTGTTGCGCCTGCACACTGTGGGTTCGGAATGAGTTACATGAAATTGATATACAAGTATCACTTCCCATTTGATTGGCTGAAATGCGAATAGAAAAAGGATCCCGTCGTACGAGAGTACGTGTTGTTTTGTGATTGAAGTTGTGTGACTTCGTTGGGTTTTGGTAAGAACGTTCCTCACTCCCAGAAAGCAATTGGAAGCATGGTAAAGCTGGTGTGCGCGCTCGTTGGAGTGAAGGGAAACGCGTTCCCTGTGGACATCGGAGCGAGCAAGTCGGTGGGAGACTTGAAAATGGCCATCAAGTAGGAGAAGAAGAACGCTCTCGAGCAGATTGATGCGCGCAAGCTGCAGTTGCTCCTCGCCAGGAATGCTGACGACACGTGGCTCGAGTCAAGCGCAGATGGCGTGAAGAAGCTCGAGAGAGGGGAACAGACTGCTCTAATCGAAGCGTTGATAGACGACAACTATGAACTGCAGGGAGAGTCCGGCCTTCAGAAGGTGTTGACAAAAATGAACGCTATTCGACGGCAAAGACTCTGTGGGGAGCGGCGTGACTGGACACAACACTGACCTAGCGCCGTCGTGACGAGCCACCAAGACTCACCTGGAGGCACGGTCGAGAGGCTGCGTGGGTGCCGTCTGCTGGTTCGAGTGAAGCGCCGCACTCGTCTCGGGTGGACAAAGTGAGTACTCCCTAACGCTTAGGGTATTTCACGGTCTCACAAGCGTGAATGCGTAGGTTGATAGGTGGTGGTGAGGTGTTGCTGCGCGACTATCTTGATGATCTTTCAGCGAACAACTCGCGAAGTGAGTCGATCGAGATTGTGATCGATGATGCCAAGTCGTCGAAGTGGTCGGTGACGGTGCAGATGTTCGTCAGGCAGTCGGGGTCACCATAAGAAGGCCCCGTGGACCTGTCATCTATGGTCACCGTTCTGATGAACATGTTCGTGAACACATCGCCAGCGACTCTGACTTGGGACTGGTAATGCTCTTCACAAGAGTAATCGGAGTGGTCAACAAGTTCGTGGGATCAAAGAAGTGGTAGCTCGTTGTATTGCCAATCGCCATTTTGCCACTAATGCTCTTCCTTTGGAACGGAGATCCGTTCAACAATTCCGTAGAAGCCAAGGTCTTCCGGTGGAAGGAGACACCTTTTTTGACGTTCACAAGACAGAGGACTCATCTCGTGGCTTCCACTCTGTCTGCTGGCAGCCAGTCCGGAGGACTGCCCTGTCCAGCATTTACACCATGCGAGGACGCACATGTTTCCGCAAATCCTCAAAAAGTCAGCGCGTCACGTCAAGGTCCATAAATGATGACGTCCACAACGCATAGAAAACTGGCAATTTCACACGGTAAGTTATGGACATCCAGATCCACATCGATTTTGACTCATCTGAGACCGTCGGCTGAGTCTTTGTTGACACAGCTCCGCACCCATCACATGTGCGAGGAACTCGGTCGGCGTCCATTGCCCGATCAGACGCCCCAGTGTTCCCGGTCACCCCCACAAGGATGTCCTCGGTCTCGGACGCCACCGACAGCAGCAGCCCGGCGCGCACGAAACCCGCGCCAAGTCGCAAGCGCAACGGCCGCGCCATGACCAACGCCGAGCGCGGAAGGGCCTTTCGCGAGCGGCGCAACAAGTACACGGGCGAGCTCGAAGTCGCGATCTACAAGCTGCGCGCCGAGATCGCCGAACTTGAGAGCATGCGCGCGCTCTGGCAGAGCACGCGGCTCCACGCGGCGCGCGCGAGCGACACGGGCGCGCTCGTGCGGCTCGTGCACGAGTACTTTTCTCTCTTCCGCTTCGGCTTCCGGTTCCCGGCGACCGGCAGCGGGTCACTTCCGTCGCCTCCACGGCGACGGATCGCGTCGCCCGAGATCGTCCAAGCCAAGATCAACTTCCAGGAGCAGTTCTTGCGGCGCGTGATGGCGAGCGACGCGCGTGTGGGCGACGGCGTCGGGCCCGAGGCCTCGATCTCCAACTGGAACGGGTACACGCTGGCCCACGGGAACCAGCGCATCGACGTGCACCACGTCACGGCCATCGGCTCGGGCGACCACGTCGTGACCGAGGCCCACGTGACGTTCAACGGCAAGATCACCGAGACAACCTTCCGCGTGCTCTACCCGAGTGCTCTCCACCGCCACGACCTTCTGGCCCTCTTCCTGGATCGACCCGTCCAGTTCCACGCCATCTTCCGACACGAGTTCACTCCGGACGGCCAGATCCTGTACGAAGGCGTGGAGATCGGCTTCGTGGATGGACTGCTGGGTACGGGCGCGTCCCTGGACGACGTCATGGAGATGCTGCGACTGTCGATCGTGTCGCCTGAACATACGATCTCGGAGAGAATCGAGATGCTGGATCCGGAGATGCCGTCTTCCGTCCCCGACTCAGGATTGTTTCCGGAGACGCTGGACGAGACGTCCAGCAGTGCGGCCTCGGAGGATGACAGGGATGGCCATAAACTGCGCATGGAGTACATTCTCACGACCTAGGGATCTCCTGGTGTCGACTGGCAGTCATTGTCTTTTTCTCGCCCCGATTCTCCAGGCTGAGCTGACCGCAGGCTCTTCCAAACTACGCATCACAAGCCCGATCCTTCGTGGCACCCACACCCCGAGAGGATGCTACGCTGACAAAGACCGACATCAACACGAAACGCACGAAACCAGGATGGTCTTTCTGAGCCTGCGCCGTTCAACCGATTCGTCCGCTGGGTCTTTCCATTTGGACGCTGTGAACGTTGTGGAGGAGCTTGACACAATCATTGATAACCAGGTGACACACAATCTGATGGAATTTTGGCCAGTCGCTATTATAGGAGTCGCTGGATTTGCCTGAAGTGATTGCAGCCCTAGATCTAATCAAGTATGGGAGGTTTGCCTCCACAGAGACATAGCACCCTGAAAATGCATCGGCTCCGACTCTCAGTCCACTGGACTTGAGCGATGGGAGAAGGACCGGCAGCTGACGACCAGGAGGGCCGGAACCTGGGATGGAAAAAACCTCACGGATGACGACCAGAAAAGAGTCCCGAACCTTCGTCCAGATCCAGAACCACAGAAAACAAGTAGTTTCATACTGATCTGGATGTCCATTTGGACATTCGTGTTCTCGCTTGATCTGCGACCGATCACACTCTTCTGTCGTTGACTGCCGTCCCACAGGGCGACGTTGACTCTCGTTCGCCAAACGCAGAACGGACCACGCGCCGTCGCCACTCGGGAATCCTCTCGCCAACGTCCACGCATCCCATGCAGCCATCTCTGCCTTCGACTGTCGCCGCGCGCCTGCCGCCGAGCCTCAGTCTCTACCGTCCTGACCAAGCACCCATGGGCTTTCTCATCCACGCCGAGTCGGTCGGAGACCGACCGGCCCAGTCGACTGCTGTGACCACCAAGGTTACGCGCGCCAAGACTAACAGTGAGCGCGGGAAGGAGTTCCGCGCCAAGCGCAAGAAGTACGAAGTGGAGCTCGAGACGGCCGTGTACAAGCTGCGCAGCCACATCGCGGAACTGGACATGCGCAAGACGGTCTGGGAGAAGCAGTTCCTCGACTCGCGCCACACCGACTCGGGCTCGCTCGCGCACCTGATCCGGGAGTACTTTTCGCTGTTCCGGTACGGCGTTCGAGACCCAACGGCTCCGTCAAGCACGGCGACGGGGAACAAGCGCGCGCTGGTGTCGTCTCCGCCTTCGAGGGACTTGTTCCGGGAGAAGATCCGCAAGCAAGAAGAGTTCATCTCGCGCGTCATGGACTGCGACGCGATGGTGGGCGACAAGAAGGGCCCGTCGGCGTCCATGGCCCAGTGGCGCCTCTACACGATCTCCCACGACTCGCTGCGGAACGAACCGTACTACATCACGAGCGCAGGGAGCGAGGAAAGCCCGTGCATCGAAGTGTACACCAACATCTACGGCCGCATATCGCGCGACACTATCCGCTACATGTTTCCCGGTGCTCTCCACGACGAGACGCTGATGCAAAAATTTCTCCACCACGACGTCGTCTACAAGTCGATCTTCCGGTTCCAGTTCACGGACAAGGGCAAGATCGCGCTCGAGTCGGCCGACATCGGCATCGTGGAAGGCCTGCAAAACGCAGGCTTCGAGCGCGACGACATCTCGCAGCTCATGCAGCAAGCTGTCATTACGCCCTACAGCACGATTCCCGAGCCCAGCGAGACCGAGTCCCGTGCCGTGTCGCCACCGCCCGCACGACGAGGCTCGCCGCCGCCGACCAAGCTCAGCCTCGGCTTCCTGCTCGGAGACGAGCAAGACCTTCGACCCGACGAGCGAGTGCAGGAGATCACGCCGTGAAGGGGCGAGACTAGAGCATCTATTGTATTGAACCAAGTTCTGGCTTTTCAAAGAACCGACTACAACCACGAGGGGGCGACTACTGCATACTCGTTCTCCGTTGTTGGATTCCTCTGGACGTTCCGATGGTATCCACTGCCTTGTGGTCCCAGACTTTAGCGTCCTGGAGATTTGGCCTGGACCATCCAGAGGAACCGGCACCAACGCTTGTCCAAAATCCAGAAGCAAAGACTTGTGGTTCCTGCGAGGAGACAAGAAACACTTTTTGGCAGAGGGCAGGAGCGAGAGGGTTGCTCACGTGAACGGAAGGATGGGCACTTTTGATGTCACCCTGTAATGATAAAATGCCCCCTTCAAGATCATGTTTCGATAATTTGGTTGATCAACCTCCCATCTACAATTGCTGCGTGGCTCCCATCACGATCAGTTTCACTTGAAGCAGAGAGACACGGGCAGATTCCAAGTCGTGATCGTTCGGATCCTCAGCATTTGCGAGGTCGCCTCAGCTTCCACTTTCTCGATCGCAACACTGGTCTGCAGACAGGCAACCGCGCGACTGCATTTTCGATACTGTAACCAAGTCTGTTTCCGGATCCGTTTCTTTGGACAGCAAAAGAAACCTGATGGCGTGCGCGGGAGAAAAGTCGCTCAAGTTCTTTAGCACCCAGCTGTACCTTCAACGTCTTCAAGAGTGACGGTCGTCCGTTCGTGGCCACGAACGGATTTCATTCTATTTTTGGAAAGGTTACACTGTAACCTCCTCATTCTTCTCGGGACTCAACAGCGAACGATGCAGCGCGCCCTCTCCTCGGCGCCAGACAACCGCCCCAACGAGCCAAACCCGAGGAGTCGGAGCTGGCGTGGCTCACGCGTATGGTCGAGAACGCGCGCGACCGAGCGACGCCCATCGGTGCCTTTCTTGCAGCGCTGCCGGCGGCTCCCACGCGCCACGCCAAGACCAGCAACGAGAGAGGCAGAGCCTTCCGCGAGCGCCAGCAGCAGCGTGAGAGCCAACTCGAAGAGCGTGTCAAGGCGCTCAAGAACGAAGTCCAGCGGCTCCACAACAAGCGCAAGTTGTGGGAGGCTCGATGTCTCCACAGCAAGACCAGCACCACGGGATCACTCGTCCAAACGATCTACGAATATCATCGCCTCTTTCGCCACGGACTCCAAGAGATTCCAGCAGAGCCATTCCATACAGGTACGAAGCGGATGTTTTCGGATGACAATGCGATACAGCGCATTCGGTTGCAAGAGGAGTTCATTCGGCGTGTTATCGACCCTCGCGCAATGGTCGGCAGCTTGGAAGGCCCCGAAGCGTCGATTGTTCAGTGGCGGCGGTATACCAAGTCTCATGCGGGTATCATAGCATCGGTCGTGGCTGCAGAAGTGGTTGTGACCTCGGATAATCAGGAAGAAGTCATGACCGTCATTGCGCAGTGCACTTTGCGTGCACGATTCTCTCGAGAAACGTTCAAAGCGCTGTTCCCGCACGTGCTGAGCGATGAGACATTCCTCCAGCGCCTGATTGGTAAAGAGATCGAGTACGCGGCGGTCAAAAGGTTCGAATTCACCTCCGAGGGCCGTATCGGTGTCGAGAGCGTCGACGTCGATTTCGTCGGAGGACTTCTGAACTCAGGCTGCACTTTGGCGGATATTGCGACTCTCATGGGTGGCGCGGCGATCACTCCCGAGAGTATGATTGTGGAAGTGGAAGGCAGTGATGACTGTCTTGATCATCAGGCGGATGCGTACGATCAGTATTCCGCGGCAGAGACAAGGTCGATTTCGGAAGACCATGATCTGGACACGAGGTTGAGGACGATGTGAAGAGGAGCCGACTAGACGTCGCATACATTTTGTCGGATGGGGAGAAGACGCCGAAGGGATCCACAACGACTGCATTTGAAAGCAACCAGATGGGAGCTGGCGACGCTCTATTACGACTGCATTCGAAAGCAACCAGACGTCGCACTGGCGATCGTCCTACCAGACGCGCGACTAAGCCACCGAGACAGTCGTTGGTACGACAGCGCTGCCTGTTTGACTGGGGGTAATTCTCCTCTTCGCAGCTCAACTGACCAAGACGACCTCACGGCAGCCCAGGTGCCTAGGGTCGCAATTTGCGCATTACAGTACAGATCTCAAGTTCAACTGAAACCTAGGATCCATTTGGGGGTTATATTTCAGCAGTTACGTAATTTTTAGTCTTTAGTCACAGTGCTGGAGTGATACTATCTCTTTGATGTCCGTAAATTATGAATTACCATCAGCGCTCATGTGTGCAGGGCGGTGAAGAGCACATCAGTCGGGATCTCTACCGCGTCTCTTCATGAAGGCTTTCCATGCGCCCATGACGACCACAGAACGATGCAGCGCTGCCTCTCGCTGCCTCTCGACGTCGTCTGCGCGCACCGCGCCGTCGTCGCTCGCGTTCCTCACGCGCTTCTCGCAGGACACGCAGAACGGCGCGACGGCCATGGGCGCCTTTCTCGCGGGCCTGCCGCAGGCGCCCAAGCGCCGCGCCAAGACGAGCAGCGAGCGCGGTCGCGCGTTCCGCGAGCAGCGCCTGCGCCACGAGGAAGAGCTCCACCGGCTCGTCGCTGCGCTTCAAAACGACATCGTGACGCTGGAGATGCGGCGGAAGACGTGGGAGACGAGGTGTCTCAACCGGCCGTCGAGCCTCACGGGCTCGCTCGCGCAGCTCTCCACAGAGTACCACCGGCTCTTCGCGCACGGCCTGAGCGAGCTCCCACCAGAGCCTGGCCGTGTGGCGGTCAAGCGTGTCTTCCGCGATGACGACGTTGTTCGCCGAACCAAGCTCCAAGAGGAGTTCTTGCGACGTGTGATCGATGAGTCGGGGACTGTCGGCAACATGATCGGCCCCGAGGCCTCGATAGTTCAGTGGCGGCGATACGCGCTGTCCCACGACCGGTTTCATCTCGAGGTCAAGGCCATGGAGGTTTCCGCGGTGGATGGCGAGGCCGATGATGGCGAACAGGTTGTGATGATCACAGCGGACTGTCTTGTCCACGCGGGGCTATCCGACCACACAATTAACGCGATGTTTCCGCACATCCGAAGCGACCCAGACCTGCTCGACCGCGTTGTTGGCGTCAAGGTTACGTACCCGGCGACGCGACGATTCCAGTTCACGCGCGACGACCGCATCGCCGTGGAGACCGTGGACGTCGACTTTGTCGTCGGTCTCAAGAACGCGGGCCTCTCACTTGCCGAGATCGCGCAGCTCATGGCATGCTCGACGATCACTTCGGATAGTATGATTGTTGAAGCCGAGGCACCACCACAGGTGCTGGGGGGAGTACGATCCAACCACATTCGCCAGATGTAAAGGACTCCGTCAAGTCGTCTCTGTCCCGTGGCAGCGTGGCGTTTCTCCTGTCGGACGCGACAGCAGCTTGACGACTCGTCCGCTAACTACTACATCGCAGACGAGGACCAGGCGCGTTGTTTGCTTTCTCTATATTGGACTTACGTGTATAATAGTAATCAGGACAACAAGAAGTTCATCGTGAGCTTGCGGCTGTCGCTGTCGTCGTCACTGCTCGGAGACTCCTCTTTGACGTCAGCGTGCGCACACTGCTTTTGTCGCTCACTGCTGTCCTTAGGCGATGTCGACGTGATCTGCACCGACTCGATTTTGATCTGCAGATCTCCTCGCAGCTCCTCGTCCTGGTCGATGGACCACCGCTCGAGGGGCTTGCATCGGAAGTGTTCCATGAGCTTGAGCACATCTTCCATGGGCTCGCCCATGCATAGCAGACCATCGACGATGCTGAGGTCGTGGTCGATAGAATTAATGCGTCCGTCTGCGTTGAAGTGGAAGAAGGTCCGCGCCTCGTAGGTCACTTGCTTGCCCACGAACTTGGTTAATAAGTTGTCGTCGTCTAGTGCTGGCGAGAACATGAGCTCGAACGTGGACCGCGCGATCTCTGCGTGCACCTTGGTGAAGAGCAGCACGACCGGGTTCTCGTCCGGTCCGAAGAGCGTGACGTCGCCGACCTCGACAAAGAGGTTCTCATGGCCCACAGTGTACTTTCGCCACATCTCCATGAGCGCCGGGATGCCCACGCGGCCGTTCACGAGCACGTTCTCGTCCATGGACTGGCGCAGAAAGTCGAGCTGGTACTTGGTCTTGGGGTTCTCGAGCACGGTCTCGCCCGAGCGCGAGACCGCGAGCCCGTGCTGGAAGACGAGATAGTACTCGCGCACGACCTTGGAGAGCGAGCCCGAGATGTTGGTGCGCATGTGGACGAGCTTTTCTTGCCAGATGTTGCGGCGCATGTTGAGCTCGGCCACGTCGCGCCGCAGCGAGTCGACCTCGTGCTGCAGCTCGCCTTCGTACTTCTTGCGCTTGGCGCGGAACTCTTTGCTGCGCTCGCTGGACGAGCGCTTGGGGCGCGTGGGGCGCGTCTCGTAGGCCGCGAGCAGCGCGTGCTCGTCGCGCAGCGCCGACGCCTCGGGCGGCGACGCGGGGGACGTCCTGGACTTGGAGGGCATGGCGAACGGGAGAGCAGCGGCCGGGAGCACGAGAACGCTCGGCGCCATCCGTGCGTTGTGGAAACTGACGGGCGCGTGTCGTAAACAGCACGCGCGTCGACCGGTGAGAAGTGCGAGAACTGACGACGAAATAGAAGGCCACGATAGGGAGGAGAGGGAAGGGCATAGCCCACTCGTCATCATCAGCCTCCCCGTGTATCCAGCCGACGAGGATGGAGAAGAGGATGACCCATCCGCGCCCACGGGTGTCGTCACCATGTGCACCACTAAGGTAATCTGTGTGGGTAAACCTGCGAGTAATACGGCTGTTTCTACCAATGAGAGGCGCGTATGGAGACCTCCAGCCAATCACATCGCATGGGAACGAGGATTAGTGGAACCAGACGAGTGAGTTTTCCATCTCAGAGGATGGGGGTGACGACGTGCTTCGAGCGTAAACCGATCTTCCAGCTGGCGCCTTGATTATCAGGCCACGCTGGGCGGTGTGGATGAGAATCCAGACGATGGCGCGTTCGTTTTTGGATGAGTGGAGATCAGTCACGCGTTGAGTTGACGGTCCAGTCACGAACTCGTTCAGATGAATCTCCGCCCACGAAGCAGAACTTTTTCTTTCCGTTCCAACTGTTGGAACTTCCGGACGCGGTGCTCTTGTCCACGAAATCTGCGCACCGACGAAAAAAAAAGCACAAAAGCAAAACGCAGCCAACGTGCGATAGGGCAGATCGTCCAGAGATTTGTGGACGTCGCTCGGACGCAGAGCAGAAAACCCTACGAACTGCAACGCGTCTTTTTCGTTGAAAAGCAGCGTGGTTATTCCACGTGGCGTGAGAAAAATAGGTGGCGGAACCGGCCATTCGTCATTGTTAGCTGCCTAACCAGACCCGCGACTAGGCGATGGCTCCAAGCGTCTGACAAGAGCTGGAGCAGTTTTCGTGGGGCTTCAATCCCCAGCGTGGGTAACTTCGCGGGAGTGTCCTTCTCTCGCTGCACGACTCACTCGAGAGTGGGAGAAGTGGATGACGCAATGAGGGCTTGCACAGAGTCGGGCGAAGTTGGCGTCGCGTCATTGGCATAAACAGCGAATGTCGGTCGAGTTGCTGCCGTCAACGTGGCACTACACCAGTTCGGTGGAGTTCTCCGCCGATGCAACTTCGTGTGGATCACTTGCCAAGAGGTCCAGGCCTCGAGTGCCAACCGGACCACTCGAGTGAGATTCCCTCTCAGTTAATGGACGACGCCGTCAAGACGATGTAACGTTAACGAGACATGCATAGATCTAGTCGTGGGACTCACCTCACCCACTTGAATCTGGACGGGTGGATTATGACAAATTGGACGATCCAATGTAGCCTACGAATCCACGGATCGTCCCGTACAGTACGCCAATAAATACTTTAGCCATCTGAAGTGAGCCGGAACGCTGCAGAGGCCATGCGGTCTAGATTTGTGGGGTTTTCTGTCCCACATCTCGGGATCCAGACGTTTGGGCGGTGTTCTTGAAGGGAAAGACGATTGTTTGCTTCCGCAACGTTGGCTTGCCAGTCAACTCGACGATATGTCGTTCAATTTTTGCCAAGATTTTGTCTCGAATCGCAAAACCGGATGTGTCCTGCCTCGAGGAGGTCCACTTGCTCGAAAGAAAAGAAGCCCGATCAGCTCAGCGCGGCATCCATCCAGCGCAAGTGTGCTGACCAGAATTCTGGTTGAGTGCCACTCCGGCAACCAGCCAAACTGGAAACACTCAAGAAAAGGGCGGCGATTTGAATAGGGCGGCGTTTTCATTCTCGGGCGACCCGGGCGACCCGTTGCGTCAGCACGCGATCCGGTTTCATGCGATTGCGGGAATGTCCGCTTTTGCATTTCTCGTAATCCACCAACCAGATACTCCGGTGGCCGTAAATAGTCTGAATTTTTCATGCATATCCGGGCTTGTGACTTTGGATAGAAGTCGATCGTCGTCTCACATCATGAGGCACTCTCCACGGCTGGGGAGATAGAGAAAGTGGTAGCG
>JAADVR010000452.1:0-28624 GCA_023335855.1 Pythium scleroteichum | reverse complement strand
CCCACCAGACGATCTCCCACTGTGTTCCTGGATTGTGGACCGCTATGATACTGCCTGCCCCGCTGATCCCCGGGTTGTTCCTGGCACCTCCGTCATAGTAGACTCGGATTTCTATGGGCTCGAGTGCCGTTCTTGTTGGGGGTCTTGCCAACTCCGTCGCAAGACTTTCCATGCTCTTGCTGGGAGTGGGTGAGTGGTGTGCACAGTGTGCTGCAAAGCTTCGTATCTGAGTGTCAATGAGCTTGAGGATAGCCATCGCAGTGGCTTGTGGGGGCTGGAGGATCTGCTGGAAGGCCGCAGCGTTCCGAAGGAAGCCATAATTGATGGGGGACGGCCCGCTGGATCATTCGCCACACGATTTCCGCTGCCTTCGCCAGAACTGTTGGGTCTTCGGTTGCCACGCACATGGCGTTCTTGGTGGAGAGTGCTAGAGTGGGGACCCGCCGACCTAAACAATCGCTAACGGTGGGCTTGAGCCTCTTTGTACTACCTGTTTCTTCCATCGATCCCAGATCAAGTCCCACGTCTTACCTGCGACTGGGCATTCCCAGATAATGTGTGTGATCGTTTTGAAGGTTGTGTTTGCTGTGCACTGGCGGACGACTCGGAGAGGAGGTCTTGGAGGTTGCAGCGCAAATGGAAAGTGAATTGAAAAGCACAAAGCCAAATCGGACGATCCTACAAATGCAAAGCTACTCCTACATGTAGAAAACGACTCCTAGGAGCCCCTAGGAGTCCATAGAGGGCCTGGGTACACCGGCCTGGTACACCGGCCTGGGTACACTGGCCTGGGTTCACACATTGGGTTCACTGGGTGACCAGTCGAGTGGTCCACACCAATGAAGCCATCTCCTTGTCACGTCATCTTGGGGACACGCGACAGGCAGGAGATCACTTCAACAACGATGTCTATCACGTGGCAGTTGCTTGCTGAGAGCCATGTGGTGCGTGAGACCCTCGTCGCCAGTGTGATGGGTAGGCAACTGACACCCAGCCCACAAATCGATTTCTTCGCATTTGGATGGACTGAGAAACATCCGCTGAAGAACCAGATGTTCACTCTCGCAAACGCAGACAGTCTCCCTTCGAGCAATTTTCGGCCGTTTTTCGTTTTTTCCCCCTCGTGGTATAGTTCAAGGGGTAGGGCCATCGCAGAGCTCCATGGAAATGTTTAGAGAAAAATAGGGCCTTTGGTCGACCCTCCGAAGGAGGGGGTGGTCTGGTGAGGCCCCACTCTGAGAAACGACCAACCGGATCGGCGCGAAGCCACGAGTGCCGTTCCTCTCGGAATGTAGAAACAAGTTGGCAGGTGGTGTTGTTGGAGAGTCGTGCGTCCGAACAAGGCTCTTCGAGACCATTTGAATTGTAAAGAGAATGAGATGATGAAAGTGGAGGTGTCAAACGGATGGCCGTCGCTTTTGTTGACAGTGCGACTCGGACTGTGCTGGTTCGGAGCTCCAATCCTATTAGATGGGAGTAGGGCTCAACAAAGTTTGTCCCCAAGCCTGGTATACCCCCACAATTGCGATTTGCGGCTTGGCTCACAGTCTGGAAGAAACAATCAGAATACTGAGGAAGGGAACCCTTGCGTTGTTCATCGCCCACGATCCAAGTGCACGAATTACAGGGTGGCACGGGAGTGGTTGTTGAAGTTGAGTTCGCTCGCATAATCACCTAATCTCATGGATGCATGTTGACTTTGGGCTGGAACTGCCGTCCAGGACAGGAGTTCCCGCCCAAAGCCTGGACGGCGTTCGGACGAGTGGGTGTCGTACGCATGCGTGTACGCCTGAGCTGAATCCCCGAAAAAGACGAGGTCTTTGTCCGTGTGAAGTGCGCTCTTGTTTCGCATCGTCTCCCTGCTCAACGGACATCACAGGCAAGTCGTTAGCGGCTCGGATGGGTTTGGCGTGGTTATGAGTACGCAACAGCTCTTGGCAACGCCTGATTCAGCCCCGGATGTACAGATGATTGGAAGGTTCGAGTCTACAGGCTCGATCTTTATCACTCACTCGTGACGCTCTTTGTCGACAGTCGGTTCTGGTATGTCGGGAATAGTGTCTTTGCTGGTGGTATGCAAATACTTAGGTCCACTTGGCCCCCGCTGACACAGAATTTGTGATGACAATTGCTCGAACTTGAGCCCGTACGGCTCAGCCCATACGATACCATAAAGGAACTCGCACGAATACCTAGGCGTGACTTTCGGTCGAGCACAGAGTCTGAAGCACTGGATGGGATATCTTTAGCGAGCGGACTGGTTCTCTGTCACGATCGTTGCTGCCTAGGGTACCAACGATCGGCGTATGACTTATTCCGTTGTCGCACGGCTTCGAAGCCGCCAGTTCACTGCGCTGTGCCGCCAAGACATTGTCTTTTCCGACACCCCAGAGCACGCCACCGGTGCACTAACCACCGACATCTCGACCCACGCGACCAAGGTAGCTGCGATCAGAGGTAGTGTGTTTGATGGCGTGGTGGATGCTGTCTGGACCTTCTTGTTTGAAGTCATCACAATCAACAACACTCTCTTGTGTTGGGGCCTCACTTGAACAGTTGGAACAGGAGCAATACGTCCACCATCAAGCACACAAAACCGAACAAATGAGTCGAACCACGCAAACAATGGGAGCGTAGATGCGAGGTTGCCAACAGGGAGCTATAGGTGTATGTCGAGCATGTGCACACGGAACCGATCATTTTGTTATAGTCTGCATAGGCAACCGCGACTGGATAAGCGAGACGAAGATTGGCTCCACGAGCAGCGCACGATTACTGGCTGTGCAACAGCGAAACCATGTGCTTGATTAGCATCGTAAAGAACATTATCACACCACGGCAAATATCACCGATGCCCTCGGCTCGTCGATGTGCAGAGCTGTAGGAGTCTTTCACGGAGGCTCCAGCAGCACTTTGGGTTTAAATTTGCTTCCAGCACTGAGCACGTTGAGGAAGTCGACATAGAGCGCTTAGGAGTAGTCATCGCAAATTATTGCATACCTACTTCTGATTCATGCAAAGCATAGATGCCTATACAACCATCACACGATGAACTCTCGCGAGAGGGGATGTATCCATCCAAGTGTTCTCGTGGAGCTCGAACACCCCCGTCTCATCGATTACCACTTTCTTACGTCCGACAGTGTGTATGACCAACAGATGGGCCACACGTGCTCGCGCGAAGCCGACGAGATAGACGCCATCCGTTTTGGTCAACTTATCGACGCCAGAACGTTTCTCCTCATTATTCTTTCGGATGTTCTTCGCAATGTCGGTAAGGCACGGTCGGCAGGTCGGCTTTCGCAGCCGCGCACTCACGAAGCCGATGAATCCCTGCACCTGTGACCACGACAGCTTCAGCGCCCTCGTACGTGCGCTGAAGATCGTGCCCGCTCTTGATGAAGGCGTCAACCAGTTCGCCGGTGAACCACTCCTGCCCGAGCAATTGAAATGCCGTCTTGACAGCAAAAAAGCCACACATGCTTGTCCCCCCTGCTGTATACTTGGGCTTGCCAGCACACTGGCGCCGATACTTGGCCAACGGTACTGTTCTCCCTTGCTTGTGCCACCGGATGAGCACGGCAATATCGTCCGCGCATGCCTCGGTCTCGAGACTTTGTCGCGTGTGCCACAGGACAGCGCCACCGTCCCATTCAACAAGGATCTTCTCAGGATGGAGTCGCCCGCGCACCCGCTTGGAGGGTATGTAGTCGCACAAGGCGTGATACTGATGAATTCCCTCGCTAAGTCCGAGTTCTTCTCGACGATCGGACCCCACAGCAGCGATACAGTTCAAATCGCCCGCTTTGGTCGCAATTTCTGGTGGTCGCCCCTCAACTGGTGCGTCGGCGGCCTTCACTGGCAGCCGCACACATTCGCGAGCCTCATCACAACAGGAGCCGCCTCCAGAGGTCGGAACTAGCCGAGACAGTCCATCGACGCACACCTCGACTCACCACCACGCACCCGCTCATTACACCCAGCCTTCAGTTTCTTCTTTGCTGGTCGCAGCTCGTCGCGTCGACCGCGCTTTCCATGGTCGCCAACAGTATTATTCCGCGTCAAAGCACCATTCGGAAGCGACCAAGACGTTCGGCGCAAGCTCAACATGGCGCTGGTGGTGACGTTACTGGGGGAGGGCGTATTAAGTAGTGAAGGGATATCGTGGTCTAACGCCTTCCTCAACTGTGTTCTCCGGGACGAGGCGTTTCCTTCTCTCTGATCACGGGACAGGGACAGCACGACATAGCTCCTCGTCTCTGCTCTGCTGTGACGTGAACACCTTCTCTCGTCTAGTTTGATTGCCATCGCCAGCGAAGTTGCATTATTCCCACCATACCTGCTCATACGGTAAACTTTGGACAGTTTATGACGATCGCCGAGGTGGTGTGCTTTAGGCCACCGTTCACAGGGAATGTCGGAGCACCCGCCCCGTGAAAACCCTTACTCTGGCTACTTTGATCCAACCGTGTCGTTCCTCGATGGGACGCATTCGAGAAGCCGATATCGTCTTCCTCGAGGGGCTGCAGAATCGCGTCGCCGTTTGGCATGCATACTGAAAATATCCAACGAGAGGGATAAGAGCACTGCCTTGAAGCGGCGCTCGACACAGCTCGCCGAGTCAGATAGGATGGCGACGCAATGCGTACGGTCGACGTGGAAGAATCGCCGCTCTCTGCTCAAGTTGGCCGGTATCAAGGCGTCGCTCATCGTGGGTGCGCCGACGGAACCTCCACGCAATGAGCGGAACGGCCCGCAGAGCATGAATTTCTGGACCTCGCGAAACACGATCATCGATGACCGCGAGTTGACCGAGGACGAGCCCGCAAGCGGCGGCTTGTGAGCCCCATTGCTGATGTCGCTGCGAGCCGGGACCACGAACATCACGAGCGGCACACACCGCCGGGCGCAGGTACGTATGCCCGCGTGTCTAGCACTGTTGACCCCGTTGTCGCCGCGTTTGTTGGAGTTGTTGCTCGGCGTGGTGAGCAGCGCAGACAGGCTCTGCTTCTCGGACGTGAGCGCGCGTCAAGGGGTTGGTAAGTGAGTAGATAGATGTCCGTGGAGGACGCCAGCTCGCTGCCCAGTAACGCCGCCGACACCGGACGTGCCCACGGCCTGCTGCGTCTGGATCAGCAGCGCGATCGACGACAGCGGCGTCGCGCTGGACGACGGCGACGAGCATTCGCGGGGTACTTGTTGGTAGCCTCCACGCCGTTTCACGGAGCAGCTTCGAACGCCTGATAGGAGTGTGTTGAAGGCGGTCCTTGAAGTTTCTCCCACTCAGCGCCACAACAACGCGTTCGAAGTTGAACCTTGACAGAACATGGTCAACAACCCATGACTTGATTCACTGCACAGAGAGGAATTGATCACCAGAAGCTCACCAGCCGCGAAAGAATGCTGCGTCTGATAAATTCGGTAGCAGCTCCGCAGTTCCAACCGCTGCTGTCTGCGTCTGCGATGTGGGTGTCGCCAATGTGTAAGCCTCAATCTGGCTTCAGGCCGCATCTTTGTCAGCTGCGTCGCTGGACGAGCGGGCGGCGGAGGCGCCAGCGGAGGGGAGAGGGGAGGAAGTCCCCGTGGGCTGAGGCTGAGGGCGCTGCGTGGCAAGCGGCCGATCAAGTCACGCCCGCCGGTCATTTATGCATGCGAGGTGACTTCGAAAATGATGGAGAAGACTAGTGACATATCCCCGCCTAAATGACCTGTGTGTAGTCGTGTGGTATTGTGCCTGTCTCCGTGGAAAGAGTCATCTACACAATTGAGCACAACGCGTAATCCCGTTACAATCCAGTCCAGTCCAGTAGAGACGACGATCATCAAGATGCAGGGAGCACGTTAGACGTGCTTTTTAGAAACACAGGCATGATTTCCGGTCCCTCTGCGCCGCACTGCCGCGACAGCGAGCAGCAAGAGCGACGGCGCCGCCCGTGGTGGTCCTCGTGGTCTTGGTGCCACTCGTGCTGCCCGTTGAGGCGAAGTCCACGGCGGTCAAGAAGACGCCGTCCTCAGCCTTGTCGCCCAGATACACGTAGTTAACCACCGAGTCGAAGTCCTTGGGCGACTCACCAGACGTTGTCGGCTGAGTTCCTTGTGACCGCCTGCATATTGTTGGCAAAGACGTGGCCTCGACGGCCGTGATGAGATTCTCGTCGAATAAGAGCTGTCCGACGCACGAGATCAACCCACCAGAGTAGGTTTTGTTGGCGAGCACGTGTTGCTGTGGTTGCCGAGCGCGTGGAGCGGTCTCGGAACTTGGTGACATGCTGTACGACGCCGTCGGCGGCGGTGGGGTAGAGTTCTCTGCCGAAAGTGGCGTTGAGGTTGGACTGGTTGCCGCTGGCAACGGCGCCCGAGTAGGCGCCGGTGGGGTTGCAGTGACAGAAGTCGACGTAGTAGTTGGGCACGATTGTGCAGGAGGTCGTGTCGACGAACTGGAGTTCGGCGTAGAGGTCGACGCCTGCTTGTCGTTCACGGATGAGTTCGCCCTTGATGTAGTAGGGCCCGACGGTGACCTCTGGCTCGAGGACGCATCTGATCGTGGATCTCAAGAGCGTGGTGGCAATTTTTGATCCACGAGCTCGGCTACGGTGGTGAAAACGGCCTCGTCGCCGCGAAGTCACAGGAGTCTTGCTCACTGTCGCTTCCAAGGGTTCCGTGGCAGTGGCTGTATGAAGCAGGTGGTGCGGTCACTCGCCGCGGTATTGACATGGCGCCATCGTCGCCTCAGTATGGCGGTTGTGATTCTTGACGAGCTCAGGATTAGCCGGTATGTATTCGGTAGAATGGATGGTTCGTCTATGTACAATTTTTGATGCGCTGACACCATTGAGCGCGTGAATGGCCTGTGGAGACCAAAATGGAGCGCGTTCCGGGACTCTAAAGCATATCTAGGCCTTTGCTTGTCCCCATCGATGGCGCTGACAACGAGTGATCGTTCATATTTCCCCCCAAAAATTCTGCTGTGATCATCTGCACGTTTGACGCCAACACGATGTATTCCGGATTTCATCGGTTTTTCGCCAACTCCCAAATTTGGGCTATTTGAGTCGTGGATCGTTTGTTAAGTCGGTGCTTAATTTAAATATTAAGCACCCATTGCTGATCCAATCAAGAGAGCCAGCCGTGCGGGAGTGTCTTCAGACCACCTGTCTCTCCATAGAAATGACACAGTCTGTGCGAAGCAGACATGTCTCCACACAATCGGCTGGTGTAAGTCATCAAGGCTTTAGCAGCTGCCTGTGCGAAGACAAGTTTGATCGTCTGCAATGTCGAATTCCCTAGAACCGTTGTCATCAATGCTGAGGCGCATGTGGAGCAGCGTGTCACGCGTCTCTTGTTTGCTCAACGCACCACGGCGTTGTGGCCACTTTATGTGATGGGTAGGCAACTGAGAAATCCACGAAGACAACGGCTTCATTCAAATCCTAGATGACCGAGTTCTCGCTCTCTCGCGAAACGCAGACAGTTTCCTTGGTAGCACAGCTTCACCCCCCCTTCTGGCTGTGAGATAAGACAAACGAAGGAAGGGCAGTGGGGACAATTCGCCTAACACCTGGTCTCTGGACGTTCGCCGAATCTGCATCTGTTAGGGCCTTCGTCGATACCTACCAAGACAATAGACTCTAATCATAGAGTTCGGGCAAGCTCTCGCCAGTTTCTTTGCGAAGAATGTCCGAGTGGCGACAGAGAGGATGGGGGCAACGGACTTCTTGCGACGTTCAATCGGACAGGATTCATTCTGCGCCTTTTCACGTCGCGTGCCAAGCGGGCACCGGAGTTTCCAGTACGGCCATCGAGAAGTCTCCCTAGCGCAACCTTGCCCGTAAGCGTGGTGGGCCCAACCGCGCTTGTTGGATAGGGGCTACGTCATGCGTTCGACGAATTGTTCTTTTCGGATTTGGCCCAGGTCTCGCCGGCCTCATTGACCCAGGCTCACGTGCGGCCACGCGGAATCGTAGGCTTGGAGCCCTCATCTGAGCAAAAGCTTTTGCTAAGAAGAGGTTGTTGCAAGAGTCCGTTTACTTAATAAACAGGACAGCTTCCTGGATTTTGTCTTCATACAGTCTTCCCTCATCTAACGACACCATCTGATATATAGATAATCTGAGGAAACAATTTCTCAGACCTCTGATTCTGACAAATTTTCTCTAAGAGGCCTCGTGGCATTTTATACATATAACAGGACCTCTATTTTTCGACGGTGTCGTTAGACGAGGGAGAACTGCGGAGCGTCATCGTGCCAACGTAGCTGTTCGACGGTACAGTAGTTGCACGAACGGACCAACCCCAGATGGCAGAACTGATCAAGCGTAATCTCTCCAAAATTTGGCGACGAGATTGTGCAATCGTCCCGCTTCTCTTGAGTGTACGGCGCCTCAACTAGACCAGATCCCAAGTCACCACAATCCGATATGACTTGCTCGGTCTCCATCAGCTCCACCAAGGGTCTTAGCCATGTGCTTGTCATCATTGTCGCCGGTGCGTTGAGCACAGTCTTTACAAAGGTCCAGTACGCCGTCCGCTCCGATGGCATCGAATTCTGCGTGGATCCAACCGATCCGACCCGCACGATGCTTAATTGTCCTCTGGACAAACCATAGTTTAGTGCGTTTCTTACTCGAATCGGACTGACAGGAAGCTTACACTTCATTCGACTGAAATACGGCGGTTCTCGGTCGAAGGCGTCTTGTGACGACGAGACCCCGTTACTGCCTCGTATTAGCACGGACGACGATAACGACGAGACCCGCCAGCTGCCACGCAAGACAATCGTGTTCGTTGCCGGACTCGCTCTGCTCGACGTTGTCCAAAACCTGCTGTGTAATATTGGCCTGCTCTGGGTATCGTCTTCCGTAGCGCAAATGGCGCGTGGATCCTTTGTTCCCTTTAGCGCCGTCGTCTCAGTACACATTCTGCGCCGTCGCATCGCATTGTTCCAGTATCTGAGCATCGTCATCGTCGTTCTCGCTCTTGTGCTGGTCTGCTGGGCCGGAACCTCATGACGAAACTGCAACCACCGCGAATGTGTCGATTGGTAACGCGCTTCTTGGACTCGCCCTCATTGTGCTCGCGCAGTTTGTGACTGCTATCCAGATCGTCGGAGGGGAGTACTCAATGGAAGCTCTCCAAGTTGGACCAATTCTTCTCGCCGGCTTGGAAGGAGCCATCGGACTTGCCTACTTTATTCCCATTATCCCAGCTCTCACGCGCACACCAGCGCCGCACTCCAACTTGGCTATCGCCAAAGTTTGGCACGAAGATTTTGCTGACACAGCAGCGAAGCTCTACAACTCGCCAACGCAAGTGCTACTCTCTGTGCTCTACGCTATCACCTACACATTGTTCGAAGTCACAGCCAATTACATCACCAAGTATCACTCGGGTGTCGTGTGCATCATCGCTCAAACACTGCGAATTCTTGGTGTATGGATCACCGGTCTGTTGCTGGGCTAATATTCGGTGGCACCGTGCACTTGCAAATGATAGTTCTTGTTGATTGTTGTTGCTTCGGAGTACTACCAGTAGAAAAAAAATCAATTGCTCTCTCAGCACAACAGAAGAACTAACCATTGTTCTTGCTCGACAAATGCTCCTCTATCCATCGGTATCAAGTCCAGATTTCCACGCGTTTTTCCGGATTTCAACGAAATCACCTCAACTCCGAAAAACGCTGTTTGTGTCCTACTTGAGTCGTGGATCGCTTGTTAACCGCTCCAACCCCAGCGTTTCTCGATTTGACTTTTTTATACATGTTGCATGATACAACATGATTAACATATGTATACGTAGATATAAAAAATAATATTTATATCATATTCAATTATTTTTTACTTTTTTTACAAATAATCGCACAGGTAAACTTATTACATATTTAAAATATATTCTAATAATTTAAAAACATATGTTTTTAGTATGGGTGAAACAAAAGGTCCCGAGCTTAGCTGCAAATTGAACAGCAGGAACGGGCATCAGCTGTTGTTTTGCATACAGCAAAAACGTAACCATTTCCTCAGCATGTTGCATCTAATATCATGACAGTGGACAGCCTCTGAACCATCTGGCAGTTTAGCACTGGTTTTGTGCAAGGCCTATGGACATCAACTGATTACTGCACCTCAAAAAGACAACATGGCTGAACCCGCAGCAGCAGCATGTTGTGGAATACTGCTTGAGCCCTGTCTACATCACTCAGTCATCAGCGATTGCGGAGAATTCTGTGATGAGTGAGGGCACCATCACTTCGAATTCGCGCGCTGACTGAACAAGGGACGGGGCGGAGAAGCAGTCGATCCTCCCGCCAACGCGAGAGCTACGCGAACTTGCGCGCCAACTTGCGTGGTGAGGGCGCAAATCGCCCATTGCTCAACATGTTGAGGAGCAATGGGCGTTAGCGTCCTCACCACTGCTTCCGGCCGAGATGTACGAGAGGGACGTGAGCCCGATGCAGAAGCGTGTGAGTAAGAGCAGGTCGCCGGGCACCAGACCCACGGCGATGGGTGGCAAGCCGACGACCGCGCGGCTCGAGAGCCCTCCGTTCTGCCGCACTTGCTGGTGGATGCGCGCGGCGATCTACCGCGGCACGAGCCCCTGACGCCGCGACAAGCGGCAGCTTCGTCTCGAGTGGCGGAGTTGAGGCCGCAACCGCCTAGCCCGAGAGTCGTCTCACGCTGGAGCGCTGTTGCGGCGGGACGAAGAGGCCGCGCGACTCGACGCTATCCGCGTCGCCAAAGAGAAAGAGGTCGCACGACGGGAGGTCGACGAGGAAGGAGAGGCCGCGCGCTGAGCGGAGAAGAAGGCGCTGCGAGTCGCACTCGAGCGCCAGGAGCTCGAGCGCATCGCGGCCGAGCAATGCAAGTTGTGCTGCAGCGCCAAGAGCTCGAGTGCCTCGCGGCCAAGACAAGCGGACGATCGCAAATGCAAAACGTTTATTCATTAGCTTGCGATTACTCTGAATTGTCTTCGTCGTCATCGCTGCCCTTGGTCTCCTCATGGAGGCTACGACGAACTCGCTTGCGTTTGCCTCCCGTCGGTCGCATCTGGATTGTGGAGGAAGCAGACGGAGGAACGCGACAGCGCCAATCCTGGTGCCAAATATCAAAGCACGTCTTCTTGTTGCCCTGGGCAGCTCGGATCGTGTTGCAAAGGAAGAGACGCTTGTTGTCTTCCGAGCATTGCACGCAGTACCAGCTTGTTTCATTGGACTTCTCGCCCTTTTTGCGGAACGAAATCGAGCAGACCTTGCACGAGTTTCGACGGCGCACGCGCTGGGCGGCAACGGTTCTGAAGTTGTCGTTTTGAGCAATGATGTGTCGAGTAGTAGTCGCGGAGGAGGTTGGTGTTGACTGCTCTTCCACTTGAAAGTCGGCGGCGGTTTGACTGATGAGCTGCTCGTGCAGTTGCATCATGAACTCGGCACGCGGCAGCGGCTTTTGGCCAAGATCCTTTGCGCACTTGGTGTGACTCACAAACGCGTTCACCACCACGAGCTCCACGAGACCGAGAAAAAGTGCCTTGTAATACATCTTGAAACGATAGCTCATCTGTAGAGAGTACCGTTGCAGCCGCAGTTGATCGTGCCGATCAACACCCCCGATGTGCTGGCGAGCGAGTGGGCGTGCGCGTGGACGAAGTGGAGCGCGCGGGGGATCGCGACGGAGTCGTCGGGCGCGCTGGTGACCTCGGCGGTGTCGTGGGAGCGGACCCCGGGCCGGGAATCGTCCGACGCTGGCTGGAGCCACCATCGCGCGAACGCGTCATCGCCATCGAAGAAGTCGACACCCTCCACGCTATCTTCTACACTGGAGCCAGCGCGTACGTAAAGAAACGTTGACTGGAGACCTCTGCCACTTACGGCGGTCCATCCGCTGGCACGCATTCGCGGCCAACCTTCTCTGAAGGCGGCGATCAGAGCAGCGCGCGACGGACCTTGCTGATCATCTCATAAAACAGGTACAGCGTCAATGTTAGAATAGTCCATGTAATGAGCACCATCTCCACATACCTCGCAGTCGGCGGCTCATGACTTCTTCGGCTTGCGCGCTTGCCAGGAAAAAACCAAGAGCTTTCAAAGAGTGGCGGCCGGTGTGGGACGAAGAGTTGAATTGCTTCCCAGAATGATGGGACAGTTGGCTGTCTGGGAAAGTCCAGTGGCCTTGAAACTCCGCAAGAGTATTGGCTAACGACAAAACTATTTGTATGGGAAATTTATGTTGTATGATACAACATGTGGGGTTGGAGCGGTTAAAAGCCGGTCGGTTTTGAGAGTGGGGATGTTTATAATGGCCATCAGGAGACTACATCGCGACTCCAGTGTTCGCCCATGATATGCCGTTCCGCAAGAACCTCTCCTTGAAACATTGTCGGTCCAATTGCGCAAAACCCTCCAAGCAAGCGCGTTAGTAGGTGGAGTGAACATGAATGGGCTTGTATAACGTTTTCGGGAGGTCCAGTAGCTTGGACTCGTGCGCTTCGGCTACTAGTCACTGTTCACCCATTTTCATAGTCAGTTGGAAGAGCTTGCAGTCTACGCGACCCCCAAACTTCAGCCATATCCAAGGAAGTTTTTTACTCGTGTCCGGAACTTACCCTAATGGTATTTTCAAAAATCGGCGTCCGAGGTGGTCGTGCGCGCTGGATCTGGGGGCATAATCAGCGTTCCAACTACGCAGTATCCGACCACAACCACAATGGAACGTGGAAGACTTCTAACCTACCCGAAGCCAGGGATTAGGGACATGTCTCGTGATCACTTTCCGCTTTGTCTGGACGGTGTTTGTATCCATTTGAACTCAAACGTGTAGTCGATGCCTTTGGGGAAAAGAGTCAAATCATCAGTTCCACATCGATTCATGCCGTGCTTACCGTTGTGTTCCAAGGAGTGGAACATCACCACAGTTGTCCATAGCGCAAGTGATGGCACGACAATTTTCCACTCTCTCCGCAGCACAAACGCGAGTAACCGGAGCGATGTCCCGTGCTGGAGGCGGCAATCTATCGCTGAGCACAACAAGACAAGCGATGCCAGCTCTAGAACTGCGTACAGCGCGAGCTGTGTGACGGATGAATCCAGGTCCTTGTTCTTCAGTTGAGTGTAGAAAACACGATTGGGCATGTGCGCCATTGCAAGCGTGTACATTGCTGCCGATAAACAGCGTCAGAGTCACAATCCAGCAGCTTGCACGCGATGACGTACTGTACGTCGCCGCTACCGCCACCTCAACGTACTCGACGAGCAAGTAGAACTCGATCATGTGCAACATGCGCAGCGCGGTGGCGACGTAGTCGACACCACGTTGCTCACGATCAGACAACTTCAACTGAAGGAGCCTCGTTCTCTGAATCTAATCTTTCACTCAGTGGCCAAGATGCTTTTCTTCGCCCCGTATCGAGAGTTTGAACCCGGACATTCCATCCTACAGCTCGTTGTAGAGCTGGGATCATGGGCGTGTCCGAGACGCGAGGACCGTGTTCCTCGAGCTGCGTTCGGAGATGTCTGGGAAGAGCAATGCTTGGATGTCCCCGTATGCGAGGATTCGCTTTAATAAGATCGTACGCGTGAGCAAGAGCCCCGTGCTTGACGCCGAACATGGAGGCAAATTGAGACGCTGTTCTCATCTTCGAGGACCCGACTTGATCTGGAACGCGTTGTCCTTCCACGCCGCATCCATCGACAAGCTGGTTTAGACGCCTCACGACCGACAGCAGTTCGTAATAGGCCACGCACGACTGGATGACATCGACAGCCATAATAAATGCAACAGTTCCAAGTCCTTGACTTTGTTGCAGCGTCGTAGAGACGTACATGGCGTGGAATGCGTCGACGTTGAAGACGACCATCACGGGCGTCAGATCCTCAACGTAGTAGAGACCTTTACGGATCAGGTTCTTGAACACCAACTTGAGCAGAGGTAGTGTAAACGACACGTAAAGTTGAAATTGCTTGCCAGCCTGCGCGAAGGCGCAGCAGTATCCGATGTAGCCCGAGAGGAGGCAGAGCTGTGCGAAGAGGGCTCGTCCGTACTGATATAACCTGGCTTTGGCTTCGGCGTCCACGCGCATTGCATGCCTCCACGTCCAGGAGAGTGCAACCAGACTGACTCCAATATAAGGCAGGATCGAAAACTGGAGACTGAATGGTGTTGGGAATACCCAGAGAGCTCCAAGGGACATCCAAACGAAGCAGTGGATGGTCGAGCAGACAATCGAGATCAAGAGCAGTCGGCAAGTCGAGAGCGAAAGCGTCGGCGAGCTCAGATGAATGTTCCGGGTTACCGTCGCCGTCGCGACGAATCCAATCGCCCAGATACGAAAAGGTACCGACGGCGTTTGCTCTGCCCAGCCCGAGTACGGAGACCTGAGCTGCAGCGCGTCGAAGAAAAGCTGCAGCGCTAGTGCTGGAAGCGGCATGGCCACCATCAGCGCGATATTTCTCGCCGTCGAGCTCCCGCCAACGTAGGCGAGCAGCTCGAAGAACCGATCGAGCGAGTAGCTCCCATGGAGTTCAACTTGCGCCGCCTCCCAACCGTCGGGAATCGCTTTGAGAACGTTCCGTACTTTCTTCATCGTGTGAGTGGTAAGGGTGAGGTCGGAGACGTGGTCCCGAGGAGAAGACAAGTATATAACTTGGAGTGAGGAAGGCTGAGCCGACCAGAAGTCTCGAGAACCTATTTTTGATCTCGTCTGTAGTGGGCGAAAGAACCGACATAATCATCTAAGCTTGCGTGAGCAACGACTTCAACGCACTGGAGTCGTTCTGTTCGATGTGTCACAGAACTAGTTCATTATTTTTTTCATACTCTCGACTCACACAGGTAGACTGGTTGAGGCACTATGGGAAGCGACGCCGGGGGCTTTTGTCCGGATGCCTTCGGTGTTCCAGCGTCGACGTAATTCTTCCCTGGGTAGACGACCACGGGTGTCGACACTTCCACGAAGACAACGGGTGAGCCAATGGTTCCGCTGCGTCGTCGCACAAAGTCGTCTTCTTCGTTCGAGTCCGTTCGGCAGCCACACCAAAAGAAGAAGTCTCCACGAGCCATCTTATGCGCTGGACGCGTGGATTCTTGTCGAGCTGTGAGGTGGATCTTGCAGATTTGAAACTGATGTACTGTATCTGGGTGGCCTTCTGTGAGCATATTCTGATCTTTGGAAGCATGGACCTTTCCGAAGGCCACATGCCACATCGTTTAGCGAACTGAACTCCCTATACTGAACAGTGCTGGACAATCCACTTACTCACAGGCTATATAACGTTGCACTCTGGCAGAACAGGGGGATAAGAAGACGTGCGCATTTGCTCGCAGTCAAAAGAATCCACTCGTGGGAAGGGATACAGTGTATGTGCTTGGAGGGATTGCTGATGGTTTCGAAAATTCCGCGAGGAGCGAAGAAAACTCATCAAATCCACCATAGAGTACGACCTTCTGGAGTCCAGAAGGGAGACTTGTGAGTCTGATCAGGTCAAAAACCTCCAATACGTTATCGCAAGCTGGATTCTTGGCTGATATATGCAAATTCACAGGATAACAAATGCATGTCAGCCAGTGGGTTACGCTGTCACATCTCCCCAAAGCCAAGTCCTCGATCTTGTACTCCATTTTGAATTGGAGTTTCTAGGCTCTTCGTTCCCTCGTTCAACGGCGTTGCTTCGGGGTTGGCGATTGCTTTGATTGTTCCCGGTGGTACTCCGACCTGGCGATGCCTTTCACGAGTGGTTGGATCCGGTTACGCCTTTTAGACTGCCACAGCATACCAGGTTACGTTCCGTGGCCAGAACGCAACCAGGAAAACTGGAGCGAATAGTCCATGCCTGTACCGACAGAGGTTAGCAACAGGAATACAAGACGATTGTTTGAAGCGATCGTATCGAGATGCTCGAGAGATAAGAGTGGCACCATCGTGATCCACATCGCCAGTGTCGGAGCGACTACTCTCCACTCTTTCCGCAGCACAAACGCCAACTGTTGGATCGTCGACGTGTGCTGCAGGTGTTGATTGATCGCCCAGCAGAACACGAGAAGCGATGCGAGCTCGAGCGATGCGTAGAGAGCAAGATCCTTTGCTGTTTCTACGAGCTGGGCCTCAGTCCGATCTCTAAACTGCCGGTAGTAGATTCGATTTGGCATGGAAGCCATCGCGTAGACGTAGAGTGCTGCGGAACCAAACAGGTCGATTGTGATTCACTGAGGGGGGCACTGACGATAGAAACAAAAAAAGGGACTCACCGTAGACGTTGGCGACGGCAACTTCGACAAACTCAACGAGCACGTAAAACTCGATCATGTGCAGCATCTCTAGCACACGAGTAACGGTCTGGACATGGCGCTTCTCGGTCCTCGTGAGTGGACCAGTACCAATTTGTGAGAGGGAGCCATCGAACGAGCCCACTTCCACACCTCGTTCAAATAAACTGACTGGGGCGACGCGGGCGACGGCAAAAAAAGATCCTGCCATGGGTGATCGCCGTGGCTTGTGCTGTCGTAACTCATCTCTCCTGTGACGCGGTCACGTGATGCTCGGGTGGTTGCGAACACGAGGAAATGTCTGCACCAGATAGTTTGCGTAGTCGACGGCGTTGTACTTGGTCTTGAGAAGACCACGTCTGCCGGCTGCTGACGGATTGCACTGCAGAGCTTGCGTATTGTCCACACGATTGCACGCGTCTACACTCTTGTTAACTTGTCGAACGATCACTGCGACTTCGTAGTACGCCACGAGCGACTGGACGACGTCGACGAGTAGAATAAACGCAATCGTCGTAAGCCCGTTCGCTTGTTGAAGTGTTGTCGACACGTACATGGCGTGGTAGGCGTCGACATTGAAGATCACTAAGACTGGAGCAAGATCCTCGATGTAATACAGACCTCGTCGAATGAGTTTCTTGAAAATGATCTTGAGCACAGGAAGGCAAAAGGACACATACACATGATACTCGTCTCCCGCCAACGCGAACGCACACGCGTAGCCGATGTACGCTGTCATCAGCGCCATCTGGGCCAAGAGTGCCTTGACGTAGCATACGAGTCTCTTCTTTGCTTCTGGGTCGGCTCGTAGTGCGTCTTTCCACGCCCATTAGAGAATCGAGAGCCCCGTCGTGGCGTACGGGATCGCCGCGAGTTGCACCACAAACGGTGTCGGATAGACCCAAAGAGCGCCAAGCACAGCGAGCGCGGTGCAATTTGCAGTCGCAGCGGCCGCCGATATCGCAGCAAGCCTCGCCGTAGAGAGAGGAAGCGTCGGCGAGTTGAGGTGAGTGTTGCGGGTCATTGTGAAGGTTATTGAGAAGCTTGAAATCCATGCGCGGATCCAGGATCAGACGGTCTGTTTTACAAGGCCTTCATATGGCGATCGTACGGGCAGCGCATCGAAACAGAGCATCAACACCAGGCCTGGAAGCGGCATCAGCACGATCGGTACGAGGTTCTTGGCCAGCGAGCATGCGCCAGAAGTTTCTGGAATCGCTCGAGCGAGTATCGGCCTTGTAGTTCGACTTGCACCGACTCCCACAACACCGTGAGTGCTTGCAACTGCCTCGGAAGTCTCGCCATAGTGGTGGCCGAAGGAAGAAAAGCCAACGTGAGCTCGAAATCTGAAGCAACGCCTTCTGGGCTCTCCAACGGCTATTTTTTGCCCAATGTGATAGGTGAACACAAGCTTGTATTTGATACCTCCACAATCAAATATTTGACTTTTGGATAGCTTATTATGTTCACTATTCATCAAAAACCTCTATATGGCAATAATCAATATCAATAAATATATGTGTTTAGCTTGGCTTTTCAAATGCTGTGAGGTTGCGGCGACCAGAAATGAGGTTCCGAGGTTGCACATGTGAACACCTCCGATTGAAAGCGTCAAACTCTGACATCGAAGTTCCAACGACCTGTGATTTGACTGCTTCTCCGTGATGCCTGTGATTTCACCTCGAGATTACCGATGATGATAAAGGGGAAGTCTATTGGGCTCAATAACTGTACTCTAATACCTCGAGATTGCTGTTCACCCAGGCTGTGGGAGGCGGTAGCCAACAGATGCCGCAAGCGATCGGCGCCGGAGAGCGCTTGACGAACCGAGGCGAGCACCTCAGTCGAACTTAAACATTGGTGTCCAAAAATACGCCTTCAAGGAGTACACACACGCATCCCATCTCGAGCGACTCGACCCTGCTTGCCAAATGCCTCCCGCGATGGTTCCGCCGTACACCGGGAGGGACCCGCTCGCCAAGCCGCCCTTCCACCGATCTCCAGTCCAAGAAGAACACAGTTGCTATGTCATTAAGCCAGTGGAGGACTTGCCAAAGATCGATGTGTCGCGCACCGTCGCGCGCGAGCTCTTCCCTCGAATCGCTGGCCTGGCCACACGCACGGCCTCTCGATTCAACCGAACCTGGCGGGCATGCACGATCGCCGGAGTGTCCTCGATCTTCGCTCTCTTCTTGCTTCGCAGTCCGGAGTGGCGTGGAGCGGCGACCTGCGCCTGCCTCGGCCTGTTCATTCCTCCACTAGTTCTTCACGGCTTGCTGCTCTTATGGGATATGCTGCACCTGCTTGTTTGGACATTCGAGTTCTGGTTCTTGCTCGCTGTCAACACCGTCAACATGGCTGCCTGGTGCCTTCTCTTTCGCGATATTCGAATCGCAGCGATGCTTGCAGGAAGTGCCGCCTGTATGCTGACGCTGTTTCTCGACGCGAATATCCACATGCGTGCGGTCGTGCTGCGCATGTTTGTCTTGGGATCGCCCGGATTATTTATCAGCCTCGTGATCTCCAACATGCGGCTCGCTTCGGCTCAAGTCTATTCGAAAATAGGAGCGACTATCGACCCGTTCGACGTTCTGAATCACTGCGCCTCCACTATCGCTTTCTTCATGGCCGTGCGCGTCTTCCGATACCGATACGCCATCTTTTCGTCCGACTCCGACCAATGTTATACTGCGGTATGTACTACCCCATATGCGTCTTTGTGCCTTTGAAGGTCCCCCAAGAACGCCACATCGCCAGCCAAAATGGGACGGTGGCGGCCAGTCTTTGCACTTTCGAGTTGGTATCAAGTCCAGCCAAAAGAATCGTCGATGCCGACGATACGCTCGCTCCGCCAAACTGTCTCTCCGACACGTACAACGGACTCGCGCTGGTCACGCTTAACGTGGTTGGCACTATCAGCAGTGTCGCACTGCTTGGGACTTCTGCCCAGTTCGCGCTGGTAAACAAGGATTTGATCTCGGTTCGTGCTGGCGCGTCCATCGGGTTTGCGCTCTGTGGTCTCTTCGCCCTTATCCACGCTCTCCACTACCAATTCTCACTTGCACGACGCCCTTGCTTCGAAGTCGACGCGTGGTTTGTCTCGATCCACGCTTCCACCGTAGCTGTCTGTGCGAGTGACGGCTTCGACTGGGATGCAAGTGCGCTAGTGGTCGCCACGGGCTGGCTCTGGTGTCATTAGACGCTGTTCCTGGACGCGTTGCCGCATGCCACACGGCGTCGACTCGCTCTACCCCGGTCACTGATACACTTCGTGCACAGCACGCTTCTTGTCTTTCCTCTCCTGTTGGCTTTTGCAGTCTACAGCGACAGTGCCCAAGTCCACAACCGCGTACTCGTGCGCGTGCGCGTCAGCGGTCAGGAGTTTAGAATGGAGACGCTAAGCGTGCTCCCAACTCGGCTCTTCATGCTCTTTGTGTGGATGGGGCGCTTTGCCTGGCGCGAACTCTGTCGCCCGAAAGACGCTCTCAAAGTGCTCACGTCCAGGGACAGCTATCGAGTACCCTCGGGGATCCAGTGATTCTGGAACTGTTTTGCAATTCGTAAAATTGTTGTATTGTACATTGGATCTCTATGGGCTAGTGGGCTTGCGGTTTTTTAGTACGCCTTTGATTGCGGAGGGTAAGTCGTGGAAGGATACGCGGCGGTTGCCGGCGGGTATACGCCTCCGTACGGGTAAGCGGTCGCTTGAGCGGGTGGGTAAGTGCTTGGGTACGCGTTGTAGTACCCTGCGAACGGGTTCGTCGGTGGGTACGTCGTGGTCGTGACGACGACGGGCTGTACGTAGATCGGTCGAGCGTTGCAATAGGCCTGGCGACGACGCTTGTCCTCGGCGGCGTCGGCGGCACACCAGTAGCAGAGGCAGCCCAGGAGATAACAGTCGAGTTCGTCCACATGGTTAGTGGAGAGGCTTGGGCACTTGGAATGAAATCGTGGAATGAGACTTTCGGCTACCGAGGCGACTAAACCGCCTCGTGAGTTGAGCCGGTGGCGAAGAGGCTCCCTTCTCGCGCGAGATTTCTGACATGTTTGGCTGGCGAACGTGTCAACTCCATCGATTGGACAAAATAGATATTTGTGGCAATTTTGGCCAACCAAGGGTCCGTAAAAATTCGAACCACTAGACCTCAAACTCGACTTTTGGATGGTTTCGAGATACCGTCAGATTTTATGAAAATTCACTTTGTATTATCGAAAACTACATGACTACGATAAAATGAATATTTCACCGAAGAATCACATGTTTCAGATTTGGGAAGCTATTCCGAATAGATTCTATGCAAACGTAGACAGCAGACTTCAACTGGAAGAGCAACAAGCAAAAAGAGATAATCGGCCCAATCTCGCATGCGAGAGTGAAGAAGTGACACAGGCAGACATCTTGGTGAGCGTTGGACCATGGAGCTGGGCATTCTGTTGAAATCCATCTAGCAATGGGGCCGCTGGGAAGAGAAAAATGAATAACACGTATTGCGCGGGTCAGCTGGGTAAGGTGGTAGCATACCATACTGGTACAGCCTCCATTGTGTATGCGCTGTTGACCGGGCGTGTATTCTGGGCACATAGAGATGCTACTGACCTCCTGCAACTGGAGATCACTCCCCATTCGGAAAAGTGGAGACTTATCGAATAAGAGCGGGAAGCCGATAAACTCAAGGCGTAGTCTCTCATTCATGGAAGTAGATGGCAAAGATCCGGGGGTCTCACGGTGATCTGGATCATTTGCGTGAAAATGTATCCGTCTAGAAAAACCTCAGAATCGCGTAATTCTACTGCATAATTTCGCATTCAGTGATGCATATCTTTTACACCCCACAAAGATAAAATATAGGAATCAATTCTAGCAGGTTCAAGATAACTGACACCAAGGTCTACTGACAAACCGGGTCGTGGCTTCACGAACCCACACGACAAAGACAGGCGGTAAGCACGAAGGACGAAAGCGAGCCTTGGTCAGAGCTTCGACGGAACATACACGTAGGGTAGCAGGCATGGACAAAAAATACAACTCATTTTGATTCGATGTGGTGAGCCCCTTTAGGTTCTCGCGTGGGTGTAGTAAAGAATTTTCATTATTTGGTGCTCGCTGGATGTGCTGGCGGATACGGTTCGCTTCCTTCAACTCCGGGTGGGTACATGTATGGGGTGCCGTACGGTTCTACTGACGTCGCGGGTCGATTGTCGTTCGGTGGCGGAGGGTATGCATCCACGACGGATGCATATCCTCCGCCACCGACTCGTGACTATCACTGGCTGCACGTAGACCGTTCGAGAGTGTGGTAGTGGCTGTGCCGCGGTGTCGAGCGTCGTCGACGGCATCAGCGTCGCAAGAGCAGCAACAGCACAAGAGCGAGCAGTCGTCGTCGTCGTCGTCGCACATTGCCAGATCACCTCGGTCGACTCTAGTTGTTCCCGGTGAGTTTAGAAATAAAGGACGAGATTTTATCGACCGCAACTCGGAGTTTTTCACAAATCACATTGGGAACGTTGTCCTACTGTTGAGTAAAAGCCTGTAAGCTATTGGGCAAAATTGTTGTTTTATATTCGTGATTCTTCCAACCGATCGACGGTGGTTTCCTGAATTCTCGTGTCGAGTTGGCGTGGGTATGGTACACTGCGCTAGCTTCTCGCGACTTGATTGATATTCGCGGCCGTTAGACTCGGTAGACGGGCTGGCCGTAGGCGGTTTGGCCCACCACGGGCGCCTCCTGGTAGTAGACGACTCCCGGTGGTGGTGCAGACTGAACCACGACCGGCTGGACGTACACTGGCTGTGGTTGGTCATATTGTTGTCGGTTGCGGTCATCCGCAGCGGCAGCGGCACAGCACGAGCCACAGAGGCAGCTGAGAAGGCAGCAGTCACAGTCGTCGTCGGGGCAGCACATGGCAGTGGAGTGGAGTGGAGGACTTGGGACTTCCGAGTGGATTTGGAGAATGAGAACGTTCTGCGGGCCACTCGCGTGCTGTTCTCTCGGGCCACTGAGACAACCGTGATGTGGGGAGAAAGCGATGGGTGAGATCTGAGATTGTACGGCGATGTCGCATGGACGAATCACAAAATTTCACAACGATGGGCCCATCCGGTGCGGCTTTAGCCAATCAGAGGCTGGAAATGTTGTCAAATTTTCACTTTGGTGCAGAGTTTTCTAGAAACCAAAGATGGCTACATGTGGCGAGTCCGTGACACGCGACGGCTTCGTTGGCGCACTGCACCCACTACGTCGCGTCGATACACTCTGTGGGTGTGAGTTGGACATATCGAGTGCTTGTGGGACAGTGGCGAAGAATACTTGCTCAGTCTCGGAAGGCAGCGAGACTGCTGCGACAGGGACCGAGAAGGCAACGCTGGGTTACGGTCGAGTCTGGTTAAACAATCGCCATTCTCTGGGGAATTCGTATTCAAGTCAGTTCGTCGTTCTTGGACGAAGAGGAGCTTGGAGTTTGCGAAGAAACTTGGAGAATGAACTGGAACCAGTCAAGCTCTTACGCGTCTCTCGACTAGAGTCCAGTCAGAGCACCGCCCGTTATGAATCCTAAACAATTCCCTCTGGGTGCCAGGTGTGATTGCATGGTCATGTCTCGCAGACGTATCGGAAAATTCGAATGTATATGTCAAGCATCAAGCCCGTGACCAATCAACTCCGACGCTTTGACTCGACTCGTTGGGGCCGACTCTCTGCAGTGTAACGTTCGCGTCCACATGGAACGGCTTGCCTGCTCACCAAGAATGTCGAGTCGTGTGACAGGCGCCATCACCAAATCGCTGGTGTGGCGTACGGCGGGTATTACATGTAGAATTTTGTCACCAATACACCCGTGTCGTCAAATGGGATCGTTTTCAACAAGTTATCACGTTAGGGTGTGACTAAAGGAATTTTTTGTATAGGTTCATAGATGATCTTATGATTGCTTATGAAGTAATCGATTTTCGAGCGCTTGCGTTGACCGAAAGTGAACTGCTCTAGAGCTTGCTCGACTTGGGTTTTAGCTCAGCGAGGAACTGCATGAACGCTTCGCAGGTTTCTCCGGAGACAGAGCGACGATCAAGTTCGATGTACTCTTGTCGAATGGCCTCGCGAACCTCAGGGTCGCGCGTGCGTTGTAAGAGCGACTTGTACGCCGGGAGGTTCTTACCAGCCAGTGGCGAAGACACCATGGACTCCAGCTCGGCAAGCACCTGCGGGAGGAAGTCGTGAGCCGGAAGCACATGACCTACGAGGCCGTGAGCGAGAGCGCGCTTCGAATCGACGACGCGCGAACGCAAAAGCAGATCGTTTGCGAGCTGGGGTCCAAGCACCAATGGGAACAGGTAGGACGAGGCAAACTCTGGTACGATCCCAATCCGTATAAATGGCGTCCAGAAAGTCGCGTGTTCCACCGCGTACACGAACTCGCAGTGGAGAAGCAGCGTGACACCAATACCGACAGCGCCGCCGTTGACCGCGGCAGCAAGTACCTTGGGGCAAGAGGCCACGGCGTCCATGAACTTCTTTGACCACCCGTGGACGGCAAGACGTTACTGTTCTTGATACCTTGACTGATGTCGGCGCCGCTCGTAAACGTGTCACCGTGGCCAGTGATCACAAGCGCATGGAGTTCGTCGTCGCTCATCAGCTGCTCGATCGCCTCGATGAGCTGTCGGAAGATCGCGTCGTTGAACGCGTTTTTGAACTTGGGGCGACACAGTTCCGCGACTAGCACGTGCTGGCCGTGCTTGTAGCGACGCACGACGATCTCCTCGACCATGGCGAGAAAGTTGTCGAATACGAGGAGAGGCACGGATGCTCTCGGTCGCTCCGGGATCTAGTCGTGCTCACCAGCCGTTTTCTCAACGAGGTCGTCATGTCCAATCCCTGTTCACGAGACAAAGAGCCTTTGAACTTTCTGACTGATGAGACCATTTAGTAGATAACCGAGTTGCACACGATCTGACTCGGCGTTCGCGTCGAGTCTGCGAGAGTCCTGGCGCTGACAACTATTACGCTAGTCCGCCTTGCCGTCATCTCGAATATACAGACGACGGCAAGGCGGACTAGCGTAATAGTTGCCGACGAAACAGATACTGTACATTCAGTTTTTCAGTGCTGGCTTTCCTGCGAGAAAATGGACAAGAATGGATCGACGATTTGGCAGAAGAGTTGACCAGGCACGGGGAACTTCCCCGAGTCAAGATGTAAATGTTCCCACGGGGAACATTTACACCTTGGGCAGCTGCATCCACCATCAGTGTTGCCCCTCAGATCCCCCGTAGCGCGGTTGCGCAGACTATGTGGTCTACTAACGGAAATGTCGGAATATAAACCGGTATTCTAAATAATAGTAGTGGGCCAACAGTTAATTTATTGCATCAATTGTGGTTTATCTTGATATTTTAAATATCCTTCAATAATTGAAGGATATTTAAAAAATATTTAAAAATTGTAGGTACCGGTATTAAACAGATATTACCGGTTAATACCGATATCACAATCTAATAGGGACGTGTCGAAAATGTCCGATTATTAAATCGGACATTTTCGTCATTTCCTGAGGAAAGCTGCCTGATCAGGTTGTAGACAAACGAGAACTGTAACGTCTTCTCGTGCGCGCTACAGAAAATTCTTCTGGTGATATCCACCTTCTGGCATCTTTCGTGTCCAACCAGTGGGTTGTCGGTTGGTATTAATACCAGGAGCCAAGCACCTACTCGGTGGCAACAAAGTCAAAGCATGAGAAGCACATGTGATCAGCAAAGTATTCGAGTTCTTTTTCATATTAGTGGCGATTATATAGTACTACGTCTGAACTTCGCAGTCGGTGGCTATCACACCTTGTACACCGGCTGGCCATACGCGTCGTATCCTGCCGGCGGAACTTGTTGATATAATGTTCCATCCGCGGCAACGTATGTTGTCGGTTGCACGACCACTGGTTCAACGTACACGGTCTCTGTCTGGGCGCACTGGGCGCGATCGCGATCATCGTTCGCAGCAGCGGCCGCGCAGCAGGAGCCGCAGAGGCAGCCGAGAAGGCAGCAGTCGCAGTCGTCGAAGCACATCGTCGAGCTGGTGGGTTTGCGAGTTTGGAGAAGATTTGGAGAATGAGACTCCGCATGAGAGGTGTTGGCGTCGGCGCTGAGGCGGGGGGGGGCGTCATCACAATTTTCGCATAGAATGTTTTGCAACTGAGACAAAGACTAGGACGGACAGAATCATACCGGTAGAGTACGGTTTTCGAAATATTCAAGTCACATGGCTACATTTTTACTTCTGCGACAGGTGCTATCACCCGACTCGAACCCACTTGGGCAGGTAGCTGGCAGAATGTGACGGAGCGAGAGTGTGGGGAAGCTTGAAGCTCAAGCGGATGCGGCTGAGCTGTTGTCCATGGTTTGCCCCTGTATCGTGTCGTTTCTGCAGCTCTGTCGATGGCTCCGAGAAAATATTCTGAGTAGATTACTCAGTGTCGATAGCTGTTGTTATAAGGCCTTATTACCAGCAGGCACGGTGCGAAAAGCGCGGTCGAACTAAGTATTATGGAGTCGCGCTGAGCAATATGCTATCGTCGTTCGGCGCCGTGATGGATGACATATCCTTCGGGATGCACTTGGCCGGGTGATGTCACAACGACCGGATGAACGACAACCGGCGTGACTTCTTGTTTCGCTTGCCTTCGTCGCTTGTAGTTGCGGTCACGGCCTGAAGCCGCGCAGCAGGAACCGCAGAGTCCGCCGATGATGCAGCACGTGCAGTCGTCCATAACGAGGAAGCAATCGTGGAATGTGGAGGTGTAATGGGAGATTCGGAAATGAAACTGTAGGGAGGCGTGGGGACTTCAGCGAGAGACATGGATTAAAGTTCCAGCTGTGCTGGCTGCTCTTCAACGTGTGTTCAAGTCCAACGCCGGATAATATTTGGTAAATTTGAAGCATGCGATATGACATCTATCATCCCAGACTATATCTGTGACGTGTGACGTGTGGAGTTTTGTATGCTATTTCTATTTCGAAACTTTGGCTATCATCGAGATGCCAGAAATACCGATACTCGTCCGCGGCTGGACCGGAACAAAAAGCTCCTTCGCGTACGGCGGCAGGTGATACAGCGAGCAATGGTCACAACATGATAATCTTAGGTACTGTAGCTGTGCGATGAAACTCTACGTGAACGAGTGAAATTTCGAGTTCTGTGACTTTAAGCGTTTTCGCTCACGTCCACTATCTTGATTTAGGGAGAAGTGTTGTGGCCACTAACGCGATGATGGGCAGACTCTAAAGAATACGCGTCGATGTGGTCTTGACCAATTGCGCACGCTTCACGCAACATGGAGCAGTGCATCGTAGTACTGGATTCAATCCTCGCGTGTCCTAGTCCACTGTGTCGCACCACGCCTGACGCTCTTCCATCATTGTATGGTATTGAAGAAGTGTTCGAAAGAGCGTAGAGGTATTTCGTCTTACTGTTCTTTTGGTGAGTACTGTACAGCTTCATAACTATTGAGTCCTGCCAATTGCACCTACGAGCTACCTTCGGCGCGGCACTGGTTGGCCGTACATCGCTCCGGGCTTCGACAAACTCCCGCGATGACCGTGATGTGGCGGTTGCTGCACGTACACGTGCCGCACGACGACCGGTTGTACATAGACGGGCTGGCAGTCTTGGTGAGCTTGGCGGCGGTGACGACGGTCGGCTTCGTCGGGGCCGCTTGAGCAGCAGGCGCCGCAGAGGCAGCCCAGCAGACAGCAGTCGCAGAGATCCATCGATGGTGTGGTTGGTGTGGTGGTGTTCGTATTGGTTGGATGTGTCTAGTAGTTGACGAGTTTGGGAATGAACCGAGCCCAGTCGTCGCGAATGTGTTTGCAGTGTCCACGCGACTCGGCGAAATTGGCGGTCGCACGGCGCTGGATTCTAAACAGTACGATATGTCGGCGTTCACAGACACGATGGGTACAGGTCAACTGTCGGTTGTCGTTGTATCGTCACATCCGACTTGTTTGGTGTGTCTCAGTTGGAAGATGAAGGTTACGTGACGTCTGAAGTACTGGTCTTTGTAACGTCGTTGGCCCGCTTTCCTCGGCGAAGTGACTGAAGCTGGCAAACGAATGAGATGCCCTTGGGTGACCGTAGATTGCTCTATGACGTCGAGCTCCCTCTTTTTAGTGATGGGCTTTTCAGAGTGCTTTTCAGAGTGATGAATCAACACTTTGTTCAGTTGTGGGTGTGATTTTCGTGAATTGTAAGAGATACAATCCAGAATCTTGGTCGATGCGGCGTCTTTATCAGTAGCGGCGTCCGTAGTGCCCTGGGCTGCGGCCATCATACACGTACACGGGTGACACCACTACGGGCTGCGCTGGTGGGTGGTGGCGGTAATGCGGAGGGGGCTCATGTCTTCGGTCGTTCGCAGCGGATGCACAGCACGCGCCGCCAAGGCAGCCAAGCAGGCAGCAGTCGCACTCGGGAGAGCAGCAGTCGCATGGGAGGCGGCAGCAGCAGTCTCCTGGTGGCAGGCAGCAGACGTCGCAGTCGAGCTCGAAGCACATGGTCGATGTGAAGTAGTGGTGTGGTTGAAAGGCTTCAAAATGTGGAATGAAGCGATGCGGCTGTGGATAGTTTAGGTCGACCACCAACTGCTTCTTTTCGTGGGCGATCAGCACCAATGGCTGTTGCGTAGGACTTCAAAAAACTTACGGTGGGTTTTATCTCAGAAAAGAACAAATGCAGACAATCCATACTCGATATCTGCGACGTGGGCAGAAAGCGAGACAGACACCAATGGATACAGTACCTATCACTACGGACTCGATTCCAGCATGCGTGAGGTTAACATTGATCTGGTGCTGCTCTATGGCAGTTCGTTGATCTCCCCACGCATAGACTTGTGCGTGGCCGTTGCCGCCATGATGACCTCATGGACTTGAGGATAGATGCATTTGCATCTACTGTATTCCGAAAAGTGAAGTCTTGGCTAGTTGCAGCCGAAAATGTGGAAGTCGAAAGGGCCATGAAATCGTCTACGCCTCAGATTGCGTTTATGTTAAGTATGAGGCATTCGAGATCTGCTCGTGACCAGTCAATTACCATCTCGTCTAAAGTCACAGCAGCACCATAAACTACAGTACTGTACGAAGTGATAACATCCGAGTCGTTTTTAATCGCCATCTCTTCAAATACTGTCCAGGTTCGTGAACGCGTCTACTTTGGCCTTGTAGTGTCGAAATAAATAAATACCGAGTCCTGCCAATTGCACGCGCTACCTTCGGCGCGGCACTGGTTGGCCGTACATCGCTCCGGGCTTCGACAAACTCCCGCGATGACCGTGATGTGGCGGTTGCTGCACGTACACGTGCCGCACGACGACCGGTTGTACATAGATGGGCT